>JAFMSR010000009.1:22552639-22566205 GCA_022818135.1 Saxidomus purpurata
AGCTTCAATTACTTCATATAGAATAATGCATATTTACTTTGTTTACTTTGTGTCAGAAATGTGTAAGATTTATTCGGATTGGCGAAAAATGTAAAAAAATCGGAAACTATCAGTCGCTATTTCAAAACGATTTGCATTTTGGCCTTGAAGTAAACTTTTACGGAAATCATAAATAGTTATGCTATATATGCAATAGGTTTTAATATATATGCATTATTCTAGATGAAGGAATTAAGGCTGAAACTGGGTCGATGTGTAAACGGTGATGTTTACCTTCTTATTGATATATAGTAACTAGGCTATTTTTATCTAACGTTCACTGTTGTCCCTGCTAAGCTACACTCACCTGTGGGATAAACTAACAACTAGATTACTATATTTTAAATCTTGCTTTTGTTTTCGGTAGTTCATTTGTTAGTTTAATTACGTGTTAGTTTTCAATCTTACTAAACACTATAACAGGGTCGTATGGGATAAACAGATTGATTTCAAGTCTATGAAGGTGTATAAATAAATGTACAGGAAAAAGACCTAAGAAACCGGATTTTATAGTTTGTATTTTGTCCTCTGAAAGGTCATAAAACACAATGAGAAAATTCTTTCATTTAATGCGCATATACAGTAAAATGTCAGAAATCGTCCATACATCTAGTAATTAATGTAAAAACAACATGTTAATACAGAACATTGTTCGTCCTAACTACACAAATATCTATGATTCTAAAACGTTTAAATTGTTGAAACCGTAGTAATACAGTTTACTGAATTTGTGTTCTGACGTCACTGCTTTATCTATATCAAGGTAAAATTATCCGTGAAGTATAGCAAAAATAAGAAAATACCGACAACATTATCATGGTCATTTACATGATTCATCATTGTATGAATCTCATGTGAGGGTGCCGCTATATAATAACGAAGTGCTTCCTATAAATTCATCACAAATTGATTTACAGTAAATTCAGCATATAACGAGCGCCTTGGAACCATATTTCGCATTGGAACCATTTAAATAACTATGATCTTTTTAGCCGGAGTGTGTTATATTTGTGTAGCATTTTCATATTAATTAAAAAGTTTAAAAAACATCGGGTCCGGAAAATGTGTTCCTTATATCCGAACATTTCGCTATATCTAGATTCGTTATATACGAAGTTGACGGTAATCAGAAAGAAAGGACTTGGAACACATGACAAAATGTTCGTTTGTAAATAATTTACAATGTTTATTTCAATTGTATAAAATTAAGTATCAAGTAAATAATTCCATGATATTTTCAGTGTTCGTTAAGTCTCGTCTTCTATACACGTTTGTATTCCACTGCAGCCACTCTAGTTTAGATGACTTTTGTAATTTAGAAGAGTTTCCAGGGTCATGTTGAAAGCCAAGTCTATCAAACATATTTTTGACGTATTCAAATGGTCTGTTATTTATGTGTGAATAGCCCTCTTGTCCTAGAAATAAAGGAAAATGTATGTATTAACGTTATTAATAATAATATATACTCAGTTGCAAAAGAAAGTGTGCACTTTTTTATCTAAAATATCTCCATTTTGATAAACGTATCTGTCGTAAATTACTAACACTACATTTATACACTACTTACATGCAAAAGTCTTTTACAAAACTTTGTGCATATACTTGGAACAATATACCTGTTAATATTCGTTTTTGTCAATCTCTGAATCCATTTAAAAATCTTTGTAAAAGCAATTATTGGTAAAATAAAATACAAGTGACAGGAAATTGTCACAAAACCAGGTTTTCGTTTTCCAGTCTGCTGGCCGAGCGCAAATGTGTTTTTAAAGTAAGTAGATATACATAATATGAAAAAGAAACAAAGGTCTTCTTCTATATATTACATGTGTAAAAAAAGCAAAGGGCCATAATTCAGGCAAAATTGATCAAAACACAAAACCCAGACAATATGCACGTGGGCACTTGATGACAACAGTTGTGTGAGAGTTGGATTTAAATATCTTGAGAAATGTAGGAGGAAGTGGGCACGTGACAGTATTCTTCTATATATAACATATGTGGAAAAAAAGCAAAGGGCCATAATTCAGGCAAAAAATTATTAAAAAAAAACGAAAAACAAAAAAAAACTTGCTCTGTGTGGGGTTTGAACCGCTGGTCTCATGAGAAATTTTGTCATCTTACTGTAACAGAATACTCCAAAGTATACAGGACTGGTAATCTATTCTAAAAATAGACAGTAATAACAGAGTATTGTCCCTTTTATAATAACAGAGTATTCTCCCTTTTATATATACTTAAATAAGGAGACACAAAATTGCTAACGGACGGACGGACGGACGACCAGGGGAAGAACATTATATATTCAAAATTCTTTAGTTCACAATTATAGTTCTGTGAAAGTTTGGTTGAAATCCCTTGAGAAATGTACGAGTTGCACACAGAAGAGTATTTCTCTATATATATTACATTATGTGGAAAAAAAACAAAGGCCCATAATTCTGTCAAAAATGATCAAATCACAAAACCCCTACAATATGCGCCAGGGCACTTGGTGACAATAATTCTGTGAAAGTTTGGTTGAAATCCCTTGAGAAGTGTAGAAGGAGTTGCGCACAGAAGAATTACATATGTGAAAAAAACAAAGGGCCATTATTCTGTCAAAAATGCCCAAATCACAAAACCCGGACAATATGCGCCAGGGCACTTCATGACAATACGTCTGTGAAAGTTTGGTTGAAATCCGTTGAGAAATGTAGGAGGAGTTGCGCACAGAAGAATTACATGTGAAAAAAACAAAGGGCCATAATTCTGTCAAAAATGACCAAATCACAAAACCCGGACAATATGCGCCAGGGCACTTCATGACAATACTTCTGTGAAAGTTTGGTTGAAATCCGTTGAGAAATGTAGGAGGAGTTGCGCACAGAAGAAATTGTTTACGCCCCCCCCGCCCGCCGACATACCCCAATCTAATAACCAGGATTTTTCCTTCGGAAAACCTGGTTAAAAAAATTAAAGAACCGTATACTAGAATAAAATGTGTTTATTGTATAAAGTAAGGTGTGGAATATATTCTACAGTAAACATGTACAGTCAAACCTTTAAACTAATGTCACTCGCTGAATGAAAAAAAAGCGGTTATTACATGTTTCGTTTTATAGTAATAGTACATTATTTTTCTATTTTCCTTTTAGTGCTCTTTGTTCAATGAATGATTGTCTAATTTGTGATAATACTGTTTTTGTTCATGGATGAATGTTTAAATACATCCTCGGTAACCCAGGCTATTCATTACCCAATTGAGTACCCTGGGCAAATTGACTGAAGAAATCTCGTACTCATGAATAATTAATGAGGTAAATTCAAGCCTTTCGATTGGTTTCTTGATATTTTTCTCAAGATTAACTATCCAATGAAATCGCGGCTCTCAAACCGCGCTAGGGGAAACATTAAAACTGGCAACCTCCATGTTTGTCAGCGATGTAGTGTTAAACAGATTTTGTGCATCACTCGTCTCGGATTGCAGATTTCTATATGATCGTCCCTTAATCAGGACAAAACAAATCAATCATTTTTTTCAACGTTCTGCATGGCGGTCATTATTTGAGGATACTCTTCATTGTGGAGGTGCTCTTATTTTTGTAAGCATCGATTTCATTGGATGAAAAATAGTCATGAATATTCATGCATTACGAAGTTTTGCCAGTCTATTTTCCCACGGTATATGACGGAGAGAAGCGGCAGGAATTAATCGTGGGTTCCAACGATGGTTTAAATATGGTTGTCATGAATACGTTAATTTATTATCTAGGATTTTTTTTAAAGAAGGCCATGTTTTAACTAATGTATGTTAAAGAGGCACTCCCTACATCTAGCAGACATAGATTATGTGTTCAATGAACGTCAAATGATAAATAAATACAATTTCAAAGAAGAATCTATGGCAAAAAATGCCTCATTTTACCAAAATTAATCAATATAGAGGCTAACTGTAACCTATGCATCCACCCATTAATTGTACAACAACTCTACATTGATTATTGAATGGTTTACGGTACTGCAGTATATTTTAAACCGCTGATTTAATCGATAATGACTGGGAATGCATAGGTTCTTCTTTTCACAGTTTAATCTAAAATTAATTTCGTTTTACCCCCACTGAAGAAATACTGACCAGTTTTAAAGGTACCCTTTTAGGTTTGTTTGCTAGTATTTACGTACCTTTATTTTTGTTCTATGTTCAAAAAAGTATTACAAGCAATGTAGAACTACAAAACATGTATTATAATTCTACAAGCCAAACATGTGTAACAAAAGGTATGCAATAATGCCAAAAACTAGGGTATACAATTTGCTTAATTTTGTACGAAGACATATCACACACGTAAATATACACGCCTGTAGCAAAAGATTCGGAGTAGGGGCATCACTATTGATTATAAAACTTTTATAAGTAGTATATGAACTGAAATATAAGAAAAAAATGAAAATGTTTACCATCTACTTTTTGAGATACTGAACTTTAAGAAATGAGCACGGTCAATTTTTATATTTTCAAGTAACTGTACAGCTTGATAAAATTAAGGAAAATTAAGATTCAGTTCTCGAATCTTGTAAAATGGCATAATTTTTCATATTATTCAATTTGATAACTAAAATATAAAAAATAATGTAAAAAAAATTGGCTCCTTTGTGGATCGAACTCAGGGCCTCTTGATCTCAAAGCAGACGCTCTAACCACTGCGCCACAATACAAAATAGGTACAACTATAAAATCCAAAGTATTCCAAATGGTCATTAAACAGGAAGTACTCATTACTCATCCACTACAAAGAAATTATTCATTACATGATCAAGCAGTATGTACGACATTTTAAAGTGATTAAAATCGCATTCCTCGTCAGCTGACGTTGATTTTCATTTACGTATTTAAATTACGAAAATTCTATTATTTAAATTATCGATGTATTTAAACTGTGTCGCGCTTCAGATCTAGTATTTTACATTTTTCTTATCTTTATTTAAACAAATACATAAATTTTATGCAATTCTTGAAAAACATATTTTTCATCTAAGCCATGCTTACGTCATGACAGTTATTGTCAAGTCTTACCAAGTTTAGCCCAGCTGATTACAACTCCTTCTTTGGCGTGCCTTACGATATTATCAACATATATACTCTCGTATTCTTTTGGGATATGTTCCGCTACTTCCAAACTCATCACCCAATCATATAGCGGTAAACCATACTGTGGGAGTGTCAAGTCAAGATATTTTACACGCCCCTCGCTTGTCTTCTCACTGAATGGGGCGCCGTCAAAGGCATCATATCCTTTGAGGAGACCCGTATCCAATAGCAACTGCTTGTAACGTCCAGGGCCGTCTCCAAATGAAGCTACATGTTTGCCTGGAAAATGCCACAATATGGTATAAGGAAGTACCTACCGTATTTAGAATCGTGAAGTTAAATGATCTATTTTATACTTTAGGTGATACCTATTTAGTATTTTTCAGTTGTTTTACATTTTGATTATCTGTACAAAATATGTAAACATTAATATAATTTTGAAAACCTTTTAAAGGTACTAACAGTTGTGTTCATATTTTATATAAAAAAGAAATAGATTAGTGATGTCAATGAAATTCTAACGCGTTATCAGTATTTGTCAACGAATCGAACAGATGTGGGTAAATCATTATATGGATATACCGATAAGGCCACACCAAATTGATAAGTTGGTCATCGGGATGTTTTTTTAAACCTTGGAGGCGGCGAGCGAAAATATAATTTTAATATTTTTTTGTGTTTTGAGGAAATTTTGGAGCGAGCGAAGAGCGAAGAAATATACATATCCTTTCTGTTCACATTTAATAGCAAATGTTAAACTTTATGTTTCATATTAGCTTGTATGACAACATATTTTCAAATTTTCTTATATATGATAAGCAATACAAGTAAATTTATTATTTTCCCTGAGATACAGTAAATGTTGTTTTTTCATACACATAGTGTGTTTCAGTAACTGTAAAATATTTTTTCCAGTAAAATCTTTTTCTCCATGATTGTATTTATTTTTATGAATAAACCTAAGTTGAGGCCACAAGTAATTAAGTTGAGGCCACAACTTATTAAGTTGAGGCCACAACTTACTAACTTGTGGCCACAACTTATTAACTTGTGGCCACAACTTATTAAGTTGAGGCCACAACTTACTAACTTGTGGCCACAACTTATAACTTGTGGCCACAACTTATTAAATTGAGGCCACGACTTAGTTTAGCCAATCAAAACGGCTGTTTCATCTTTGCCGCTTTATGGTAATTACACAGTTAGCACCCCTGATTCAAAAACGCCATTTGTACTCACGTGTTACATTTCAACAGATCAGCCGACACTATCAATGTTATGCAGCCATGGAGGCTATAGCACAATTTTTGACACGGCGAGGCGTTGAGCGTGAGGTGATGAACAGAATGTCGGAGGAAAAGGTTACCATAAAGCGGCAAAGATGAAACGGCCGTTTTGATTGGCTAAACTAAGTCGTGGCCTCAATTTAATAAGTTGTGGCCACAAGTTATTAAGTTGTGGCCTCAATTTAATAAGTTGTGGCCACAAGTTAGTAAGTTGTGGCCACAAGATAGTAAGTTGTGGCCTCAACTTAATAAGTTGTGGCCACAAGTTAGTAAGTTGTGGCCTCAACTTAATAAGTTGTGGCCTCAACTTAATTACTTGTGGCCTCAACTTAATAAGTTGTGGCCACAAGTTAGTAAGTTGTGGCCACAAGATAGTAAGTTGTGGCCACAAGTTAACAGGTTGTGGCCACAAGTTAGTAAGTTGTGGCCTCAACTTAATAAGTTGTGGCCTCAACTTAGTAAGTTGTGGCCACAATATAAATAAAGTGTTGCGGATGTCACCTCTGTCCCACCGTAGAAGGGTATTAAAGTCCACTCTTCAACAAGTTAAACTGGAAAGTCTAAGGTATGAAACTCATTTTTGTTAGCTAAAATTACAGCTGATACAAAATGTGATTATGTTCGGACAGACGCTTACGCGGATACGCCAATTTTCAAAGCATTTTTCCAACACAAAAGCAATGATAGCTCCAAACTTTTTTTTAATCCTAGAGGTAAAGCCACAATTGTCACTAGATCAAAGAATGCTGCCGAAACTGGTTTGTTTGTTTGATCTTAGTGAAGCACGTGCGATTAAAAACAGAGAAATATTTTGACAGTTTGAAACGTGAACACGTAGCTTTAGACTTCGGATTATAAAATTCTTACAATGTAGTTTGGAATAGATAATGTTTTGAGTAAGTGTAAGATTCTTTTTTTTTTCATGATAAAATATTTGTATTTCTATTAATAGGTTGATTGTGTGGTGCCGGGGTTGTTTATGTCAACGAGACAGCATGCTAAGTTGTTGATTGTGGAGTATTTTCGAAAATAATTAACATATTTCTATTTTCGTATTGATAAATAAAAGTTAATCAGTAAATAATAACCAAAATTCAAGACATGACCCAAATGCGGACATAGCGAAACACCGTGTCCAAAACGTCACCGTGACCGGACATTCTAAGTACGGGTGTTCCAAGGTGGTTTTTTTTGGACGACGGACGGAGTAAAAACAGTTATCTAACCGCTAAAAATCGCGACTTTGCTCTTTGTCAATAGCGACCACAAATAATATAACCGATTATTTTCTTATGGTGCGGTCGTGAGCAAATAATAAAAAAATAATATCATTTTGTGTTTTAGAAAAAGATCGTGCGGCAATCCTGATGACCTACTTATTAATTTGGTGTGGCCTAATGAAAAGATTTCTTACATTGAAAATATAATATACATTTGTATAATAGTCCATGCTTTAGATGTTGCCGCATACTTTCGAAAATGCTGTTTATCTAATGACGTAACCCTCTATCGCAGCACATATTAAAGATCAGAATTAACTTGAAGGCAGATATCAAACATATTATAGAGCCACCGTGGTGGAGTGGTAGCGTGTTCGCCATCGGAGGGTCCCGGATTCGATCCACACCAATGCCATGGCGATAGTGTCCTTAGGCAAGACATAAATAAATCCACATTGCCCGTCTCTCTTTGAGGTTAATTCCATCTGGAGTGAGCCTCGAGAGCAATTTATCTAAGTTGTAAGACCTTTTACGCAACCGAGAATAAATAAATTTGTATAAATCATGATAAGTTCCCAGGCCATCGTTGCATTTGTGAAATTACATATTTACATGTAGTGAAAACGCAAATTCAACCACATCATACTGTATCATTGATTAATTGATTTTAGTTCACATTCTGTGTAGGTGGTATACAGTGTGCTGGATAGTAATCGTCTCGGTATGGAAGTCATCATTTCAAAGTTGTGCATTGATCTGGCTGAGTATCAACTGTATTAATTGTTACTGAATAACGTACGTGTAAATGTTACTGAATAACGTACGTGTAAATGTTACTGAATAACGTACGTGTAAATGTTACTGAATAACGTACGTGTAAATGTTATTGAATAACGCACATGTCAATGTTACTGAAAAGCGTACGTGTAAATGTTGCTGAATAGCGTACGTGTAAATGTTACATAATAACGTACGTGTAAATGTTACTGAGTAACGTGCGTGTAATTGTTACTGAATAACGTACGTGTAAATGTTCGTGTAAATGTTACTGAATAACGTACGTGTAAATGTTGCTGAATAACGTACGTGTAATTGTTACTGTATAACGTACTTGTAAATGTTACTGAATAACGTACGTGCAATTGTTACTGTATAACGTACGTGCAATACCTATATTCGAATTATGCTACAGAATGTCGCTACAACAAAACATGGAAAAACAGCATCAACTAAACACGACATATGCTTTGAAATTATTACGAAATATGTTCTGTTCAAATACGGGCATAAAAATTTACTATATACTAATAACATCGTTGTTAAATTGATTGTGTACCCTTGTTAACAAATTTCTTATCAGTTTGTCAACATGAAACGTTTGACGAGAGCAAAGTTGTTATCGTTTCGCCCTTGTATTATTAACGAACTTGCGTAAATACCAACTGATAAAAAAAACTTCAATCAATATTGTTTAAATGTTCCGCATACCTTTGAAAAACTCAGCAAGAACTGATGCTAACTTTTTATCTGTCTTATGGTGACCGGAGTTTTCAATGCTTGTATTTGCACACCAGCCGCCAGTTGAAGACACCTTGTGAATATCTTTTTTCTTCATCATATCCTGTGAAAGAATAAGGAACGGTGCAAAGTCCAGCAACTCTTCGGCTCACCAGATACAAGAATACGAATTCGAAATGAAAACTATCAAAATAGGCCTTTGGACCATTTTTGTTCTTTCAATCGTAGTATGTTATATCCATATATCACTTTCATATTCAATACAGAAGAAGAAAATCGGGCCTAGAAAATGTGTTCCTTATATCCGGAATTTCGCTATATCCGGAGTCGATATAAACAGAGTTTACTGTATGTTTAGTAATCACAAAATATACACACAACCTTTTCACGTCACGTAATATATAAGAAGCAGAAGTAGCAGAAATGTTAATAAAATATTAAGATTAATTCTTTTGGTAATAAGCTCACCTGAGAACAACGTGCTCAAGGCGTTTAGGATCACCCTGTGTCAGTCGTCGTCGTGCGTCATACGTAGTCTACAATTTGCTTCAGACTATATATCCTCTTAAATTTAATGAAACTTGGCAGCTGTGTTCCTTGTGCCGTCCGCTACCAAAAATGTTCAAATAATTCCATTCCATGCAGAACTCTGGTTGCAATGGCAATTGAAAGATTTTTTTAAATTCTTCTTAAAAGCCGGAATGATTAGAGCTTAGATAATAATTTTGGCATGCCATTGTCTAGTGAACCTTTACCAAGTTTGTTCAATTCATGCCTCCGGATCAAAAATTATCCTGCCCCTTGGGTCACTTGATTTTACAAAGGCTTATTAAGGGAAATTTTAAAATCTCTTCTTGTAAAAGTCACACGGTCCAGAGCTTAGATTATTTAGCATGTAGCATTGTGTAGTAGACCTCTATCAAGATTGTTCAAATCATGACCCCCGGGTTAAAATTGACCCCGCCCCGGGTGCACGCGATTTTACAAAGAGTTATACATATATATGTAATATTAACAAGAGCTGTCCCTTGTAACTGACAAATGCCCCCAAAAGAGGTATCTCACAGTCTGTGTCTTCTCCAAGTGCTCAACAATTGTGCCATGTAATTTTAAAATCCTTCCATGCATGACAAAGTTACCATGCATACAGGACTCCATTACTTTTAAACTTAACGTGTGACCTTGACCTTTGAGGAAGGATCATGGGTTTTGCATGCGACACGTCGTCTTGATGTGCTGAACATCTGTGCCAAATTATTTTAAAATCCTTCAATGCATGACAAATTTGCAGTCCGGACACGAATGTATGTATATATGAAGGATTCAATTACCTATAAACTCTAAGGGTGACCTTGACCTTTGAGGTAGGGACTTTAAACCTTAAGTGTGACCTTAACCTTTGAGGGAGGAAAGTGGGTCTAGCACGCGATACATCGTCTTGATGTGCTGAACATTTGTGCCAAGTTATTTCAAAATCCTTCAATGCATGACAAAGTACCAGTCCGGACATAAACAGGATTCCATTACCTTTAAACCCTAAGTGTGACCTTGACATTGAAGGTTGGGACGTGGATCATGCATGCGACACGTCGTCTTGATCTACTGAACATTTGTGCCAAGTTATTTAAAAATCCTCCAATGCATGACAAAGTTACAGCCTGGACACGCACAAATGCAAGGACGAACGCACGGACGGACGGACGGACAGACAGACGGAAGGTGCAATTTTAATATGCCCACCATTCGGGGACTTAAAAAATAGCTTCTCTAAAACCACGAGGTCCACAGCTTAGGTACTTGGCAAAGAACATCGTCTTTTGGATCTCTACCAAGATTTTTTAAAATCATCTCCCCGTGGTTAAAATTTACTCAGCCCCGGGATAACTGGTTTTTACATAGGCTGATATAGGCTTTTTTTAAATATTCTTGTCTCAGACTACAAGGCCCAGAGCGTATATATTTGGCTTGTAGCATTGCCAAGTGATCCTGTACCAAGATTGTTCAAATCTTGACCAGCTTTCTGATTTTGAAGCTACATCAATTAAATGTTGACCATGTAAAAAGTTCTGCATGTAGATTTCAACTTCGACATTGACTGAACTTGACCTTGACCTTATGACCCTTTCCCTATTTTTGAAGCTACAGCTATGAAAGTTGAACCACATGAACAGTTTTGAACGCAGATGTCAATGTTGACCTTGGATGCCCTTGACCTCTAGCTTATTTTACGAAATAGAGAAGGATTTTGGATTATTTGTGCAGTTTTGCTAAATTCCTATGACTGACATTGTTTATGACCTTTTGAGCTACTTTCTTGTTTAAAGTTTGAAAATCATACTCAGGTGAGCGAGATAGGGCCATGACGGCCCGTTCGTTATCATTGCTTCAGTTGTCATTGAATATAGGCCATTTCATTGCAGAATTGTATGAATGTAAAAAGGAAAGTTTAAACAGCAGAATCGTCTAAAGTTTTAAAACTGTGAAATGGTTTGATATAAATGACACAAATAATGTGAAAGCAGTAGATATTAATTCATATCAAAGTTGAACCTTACTGCAGTAGTATTTTGTAAAACATGAACGAGATTTCATACATACCTCACACTCCATCTGACCTATTCTCTGCTGCTTTAAATTTAGCGCACGTGAAAGGTTATTTCTTTGCTGTAAAATTTTTGTCATTGATACAGATAGATCACCTGATCGGTCACCTGATCGGAGTTGTTTGTTTAAGAACACTTCAGTCCCTTCACCTTTAAAGACAAGTTTAGTTCCAATTAAGCAGACGATGGTAAAACACAATAAAACTACCAAGTGCATACGAGTAAATCCCATAATGAATTAATAGCGTGGTGTCACCGATTCTTGTCTGCCAGTAAAATGCTTCATACTATGCTTACTATCCAACACATTAAATCTGTTTTTTCAAGTTAAATATAACAGCATTGACGTCTGCTTAAATGGTATCCCTCAAAATACAAAAATTGAGGAAAGCATGTAAAACTGTATCCGTTTTTAACTTATTTGATATAGATTCTATTCAGTCTGCAAAACGTCGAACGTGTCGGAAGTGGTTTGAATTGATCTAATGCTATCAGGAAATTTCCCCTATGTTATCTTGCAGTCCTTTTATCAGTGGACAAATTCTATACTGTACTCCAAAAGGACTGAGCCAAGATATACATTTTGCTGTCAAACTAGACGTCACAAGAGCAAAGTAATTAACGAATCTAAAAGAGTGTTTAAAAGACATTTTTAAAGCATTTAATAAAATAGCATAATGTTTGAAACGAATCAAGGGCATCTTAAATTACAGAAAGTAATTAAGTAATGTCTGTAATTTTTATTAATACAAACTTTTTAGAGAAAAACAAAAACGAGCTGGATATTACAAAAAAGGCTGTACAACATAGGACAAATAATGCACGCAAGTAAATCTTATGATAGATTAGTAACACACAGTCATTCTTTTACAAATGAATTTTATATGTGTAATATGAGTAATTATACAAACACACTTTTACGATAAGGGCTTTAGATGTTAAGCCATGTGTACCATGGCCTTCAGATAAATCTACATAACAGCAAACTAATCTATTTATCATATATTTGTACAAGGGGCGTAGCCCAACTAATTGTGTGCAAGGGCTTTTTCTATAAACGATGGCCGCCCTTCGCAAAGGCACAATTTTGACAGACATAGATGTAATGTCAGTTTGTTAAATGGGTATGTCTTGCAGTCTGATGAAGCGACATAAATTTCAAAGAAAGGTATACGTCATCATTGTTTTAGCATAATTAAAACACAGTTCTATCATTATTATATCAGTTAATTCAAAGTGAGCCTGGGACTTTAAATGGGTAACTGGACTATATAAACCACTAGATGGCGCTGGGGCAGGTTTTTCAATATTTTCAAACATGTTTTCAAAATTTTGACAAAGTTACAGAACTGTTTCCTTTGAAATTTGTTACAAAGGTAAACTGTGTCATTTCAAAACAGTTCATTCAAAAATCTTAATTTCATATCACTTCTAAAAGTAACTTTGAGAAAAAAATCAAACTGTCAAGCAGACGATCTCAGATTTGAATTTCCCCGGGAGTGTGGCTAATTGCTGATAAAGTCTGTGTTTATAAACAAATATTTATATACACTTGAGAGCAGTGGCATGCATTACAGAACAAAAACAGTTTACTAACCTTGGTGAAAGTTTATTTCCATAAAATGAGAAAATCCTTCATTAAAATGAATCATTAAGTTATTCAAGACCTATGTAAGTAAATTAAAATTCAGCAGATAACATAAATGTATGTTTTTGTGCAGAAATCTATACAAGTTGCCATATGTTTTTCGAGGAGTCCGTATTGAGCTTTCTAATTTTGGTATAAATGTCTAACTCAGCAGGACATAACTTCCCTTGCAGTTCAAATGTTT
>JAFMSR010000009.1:22566705-22597246 GCA_022818135.1 Saxidomus purpurata
ATGTACAATCTACATGGCAACTTATAATTAAAACATACAATAAAACAATAAACAAACATGTATGAATTAATATAGCCATGCCAATCAACATTATATGTTAAGGATAACACAAAAAAGAGCTAAAACAAACTCTTATTTCCATTGTGGTCCTTAAGATATAGTATTGTATGACATAGGAAGATACAATTTATCACAGTAAAAAATCACAGCAAAATGCCTTAAGAGAAGTTTGTATAAAAACCCTGATTGAAAGACATTAAAAAAGTCAAGTTAAGCTTTAAAAAATGTTCCTTAACCTTGCATTTAAATGAATACAAAGAAGTTGCATCCCTCACATTTTGTGGCAGACTGTTCCATAGACAACAACCATTGTATGCAAATGATTTTTTTCCAAAACTTTTGACCACAGGGAGAGCATATCTCTTACTATCTGACATAGAAAAACCTGTACCATCAAAGGAGGGATATGCCTTTGCTCTAAACCTTGTGGGATAATCATGAACAGTATTGATAGGGGTAAAGTGCTCACTTAAATATGAAGGGGCAACATTAGAATTAATTTTATAAACATGACAGAGAGTTATCTGATTAACTCTACTTGAAACTGGTAACCAGTTCAGACGTGAAAAATGCTCAATTCCAATATGTGACATTGGATGTAAATTCAACACAAAGCGTATAAGTTTATTTTGTGTGACCTGTAACTTGTTTTTTAATTCCTGTGTTAAACTATTAAACCAGGTAGAAGAGGCATAGTCAAAATGACATTGTATAAGTGATGTAACTAACAGTTTTTTTGTATGCAGAGTGAGAAATTCACTTTTACGGTACAGGAATTTTAACCGAGCATTGGATTTCTTAATTACAGACCTAGCCATAGACTCAAAAGACAAATTTTGATCAATGGTAGCACCAAGATATTTAACTGAAGATTTGGATTCAATGGATTGACCATTGCAATTTATTTCAAGATTTGCTTGTTTTTTTAACCTTTGCGTTGACCCAAATAAAATAGATTCTGTCTTACCAAGATGAAGAGATAGTTTATTACATATGAGCCATTGACTGACAATATTCAGGTCCTGACTTAAGAAATTTTCAATATCATACTTGTTTTTGGCAGACACAAGAATTGCTGAGTCATCAGCATAGAGAAGCAGTTTGTTTTTTACAACAGCTGACATGTCATTCACATAAATAAGAAAAAGGCTAGGGATAAGGCTATTAAGGCTAGCAGATAAAAATATAAAATGGCCGTCCACGAACAGGACGACGGGTTTCGGACACCCATTCCATTAACAACAGGAATAAAAACATCGTTTAACCAAGTACAGAAGAGTTCAGAATGCATCCATCTACTGTCTATACGTCCTAAAATGGCAGCAGGAATTAACCCAAGAGCACCCCGGTATTCGACTGCTTCGAACGCAAATGGGTACTACTGACGACAGATGTATATACATGCACGTCATGACAGGCACGCTGGAATAACCCCAATATTTTTTTCTATTTCTCTTTTTAGGTCCGACCTTTTGCTTGATATAGGTAGTAATATGTTTAAACTAAGCATGTGTGAAGTTTTATGATAAACCGACGCCTTTTAAGTAAAGAATTCCCCTAAAATGTTGAAAAAACTACAGTAATGTTGCCAAATATGATATTTATTTGCTTATAATAACAATATATATCAATGACCTTAGACACGCATACAGACAAATGTATAAGGTATCAATACAAACAGCCCTAGACTTTGGAATTAGTGGTATCGTTTTGATATAAGCAAATTTATAGAGGTGGGTGAAGATAAACGGATACGTCTGACGACCGAAGGAGATACGTACGAACGCAGATTATTATGAAATGAGGATACGTATAACGGAAGATGTGTAACAAGTAGTAAGCGTAAATAGGTGTTTTCCAATCGGGATAAATTTTGGTTTTAAATTAATTACATTCAGTATGGCAGTTGTTTAGTCTATGTAGAAGGATCTAACATGTATATACTGATAATAATTATTATCCCACCTCCGTGAAAGACATATTTATTAGTGATACATGTCTATCACTGTTTTTTGTCTTTAAGTATGTCCACGCAGCTCATCTGATACCATGTGGCGGATTTACACCAAACTTCACATAAGCGTAGTTGTGCATATTATCGGCATGTTCCGGTTCAATGATTTTCAGTGGAATAACCACCCTTGACAAATATAATTTTATGATGTTATGGCTAATTCTCCTATAACATCCGGCAGATTTCCACTTAACCTAAGATAATTGAGCAGTGCCAAGCTTAGTTATGCATATCGCCGGCACATCCGGTTCAGTGATTTTCAGGGGATTTACATTGTATGGCCATTGATTCTTGAAATTTAATGATGTTTTTGCTACTTCTCCTCTACCATTGGCCAGATTTCCACCATACCTATTAATAATTAGAGTACAATTGTCGTCGGCATGTTCCGATTCATTGATTTCTAGGGAAGTTGCAACCATAATGTGTCATATTTCATAATGTCCATACTAATTCTCCTAAACGCTGGAGCTGAATTTTACCAAAAGTCACATGAGCGATCATTGTCAAGTGTAGTTGTACATTTCGTCAGCATGTTACAGTTCAATGAATTTTGCAGAAATATGTCTTTTGATGTCTCATATTTTAATATGCTTGTGCTACTAATCCTATATCACTGGTCAGAAAATTACAAAACTACATAGAAGTGATTGGTGCGAAGCCTGAACTTGTGTATATCATCGGATTGTTACAGTTTAGTGGTATGCATTTTCAATTCTACTGAATGATGCTGAATAATAGGAGACATGTTTTTTTTCGTGAAAGATAATCTCTAGTTTAGAGAATTAATTGATAATGGGGTCTCTAAGTCTCCTGCAAACGAAGTCTTTATAATATCGATGTCAAGTTTCCCATACACTAGTAACTAGTCAATGACCAAGAGACAATGTTACTACAAATAATCCACGGGAACAAACATGTTCATTTAACGCCAATATAAAATATTGTATACATTTAATCGAAGAATGAGGAGGGTTGTTGTACTCGCCCCAGCTTTTGCGTTGATCAAAGACGTGTTATTAATACTACATGTAATAACTTCAAAACCGACAAACGTATCCACTTAACACTTGCCATACTTGTTTCTCATGGTAATACATACAAATGCAGCAAGTCACATATATTTTTGCGGAGTAATGCCTCTATTTGTATTATGAGTTTGTAACAAAAAGTTAAAAGTCCGGTACCTCATTGATAAAAGATAATTTTACAAAAAATCATAATGATACTGAAGTTTTCTATTTAGCCTTTACTTTATTTACTGTTATTACATAGTTTTTCAGTTTAAGACAAAAACTAAAGTTATCAACAGTATTCCCATCAAAAGACTTATGTTTCATCCTTTACGTATCTGCAGTTTGTATGGCGTTTTACGTATCCACCGTCTGCGTTCATACGTACCCTATAATATTTTCATCTGTCGTCATAAGTACCCTAAAAAAGAACCCCATGCTTGTTTAAGTGTAAATTGAAGCTGCTGTATCAGTCATAGCGAAACGAAAATATGATTTCTGCTACAGAAAATGTGTAGCTTAATGATTTATGCAGTTTTGGACTCTTTCGATTATTAGATTTCTTAAAATTCTGTTAAAAATCCGAAAAATTGCAATTTCTGGTCTGATTTCCGCAATCGTAACAACACGTCGGTCATTTTTCAGCTAAACAATTGAGCATTGCCTATTACAAATATATTGAAACTCATATTGAACGAAAACATTGTGAAACTGAATAAAAAAAGAGAAGATATTAGGTATTTTCCAGCTTACATGTCAGGACGTTCATGTATATACATCTGTCGTCAGTAGTACCCATCTGCGTTCGAAGTAGTCGAATACCCGGGGTGAAGAGAGGTATAACTAAACAGCTTACCTGGATACGCCATGAGAGGTTCAATGTGATGACAGGTGGGATATCTACACGCAGGAACGGTTATTTGGACTGTGTCTGAAGAGGTAAAATTATTCAATACCATGTCTGGCTACCTTTTCTGTAAAGAACTTGACCTGGCTTGTGGCATAGAGAACAGACGACTGAGATCTAAAAGCCGATATTGGGTTTTCACTTCCTCAAGTATGTATGGCTTATCGTCCTCAAAGCACTGTTAGGACTTCGTTGTGCGTGATAGCAACCCTTTTGTGGTGTCCTTTAAGAAAGTTTCGGTCATGGGGCAACAAATCCATACCACTAATATTTAGCAAGCCGATTGTTTTTAAATGAAATTTTCGCTGATTTATGTCTTAAAATCTGCTTGACATTATCAATTATCAATCAATCACTTTATTGCCACGTTCTGCCATATCCGATCTCGCCATATGTTATATTTAGTCAGCAATGTGCCGTTCCGTTATTGGTCTTTGCGATAACATCAAAGGGTATTCTATTTATTCTGTCAAATAACGTTCCATGTGAAATGCCACATGCTCTAGTATCTTCTGCCCGCAAAGACATCAGATTACTTCTTATAGATAAACAGAAGATGAGTTAGGCAGGGTTTACATATAAGCAAGTTTCTTGCACAAGACATTAAGATAAGTCAAAGTTGCTGTTATAAATAGTACTTTTCTCTATGTCTTATACAAGAAACATGCACATATGTAAACCCCGCCTAATAGTCACATTTCTTTCTGGTTCCGACCTGTTTACTCATTCTGCAAGAAATAAAAATCGTAACCTTCAGAAAAAGGAAGCAAGGGCGTTGGCGTTTTTGATATAGTTTCGTGTGGTGCTATGATTATTCAAAACTCAGGCACATTAATAATTTCTAAAAAGAAAAAGACGTTTATACTAATATGTTAGCTGGTAAATGTGCAGTTTGAAACTGACAAAGGAAAAAGATATAACTTTTTTAAATTGAAAAAGAAAATCATTGCGAGATTCGAACTCTGTCAGACTGTTTAGCGGAGAAGCTAACGTTACACCACAGAGCAGACTTAGTATTTGTAGTTTTTATATACATTTTAAGGTTGCATTTACCCGAAGCAATGAAATTTTGGCGGATAAATTCGGCCGCCTTATTTACGATGCGTCTATGTTTGGATGTAAATGTTTTATACCGGACATGATATTCATGTACTTTTTTCTACTAGATATGATTAGATAAGATTTATAAGAAATTCAAGTAAAGAGTAAAGTGAGGAAGTACGTATGGGGCCACAAATTCAAATTTGGAGCCGGGAAAACTAAGCATAGTTACGTCATTAATAAATGCGTTCTCACATAGAAAATGTTCATAGTGACAGCGGCCGAATCGACCCGACGGCAGACGACCCTAAACTTATTTGAAACAGTCAGCGCCGGTTAAAAACCGTTTTATTTCTGCTTAATGGCTCGTTACACCAAAACATTAATTTTTGTTATATTGGATACAGTAAACTCCGCTTATATCGAACTCATTGGGACGATTTGAATGTGTTCGTAATATCCGGAGTTTGTGATATCCATGTAATATTTTTATATTAAAGTAAGAAACAAAACTCGGGTAGAGAAAATTTGTTCTTTATATCCGGAATTTCGCTATATCCGGAATTTCGCTATATCCGGAGTCGTCATATACGGATTTTACTGTGTTTCATTTGTCTCAGCTTTGTTCATTTCATCTCTTTCTTGTTTTGAGGGTACACACACAAGGCTGAATTGCTCAGTGGTTAAATTTGCCTAGCAACGCTTTGATATCCGTATCTCATAGCAACGTTTTGATATCCGTATCTCTTATCTGGTTAGACACATGATAAATTTTTAGGTCTAACCTTTGTCAAATAAAATAAGTATCATTTTGAAACTAGAAGCGATATAATAGTGAAAAAAGACAATCTTGACTGGTTTCATAATTAAAAGCAAAGTTTTTATGTTGATAGTTACTGACGGTACCCGCAGAATGTAATGGTCTACTGTAAGGCAGAGTTTACATATAAGCAAGTTTCTTGTACAAGACATTAAGATCAAAGTTATTGCTTGTGCAAGAAATATGTCTACACAGGATCTAGAAAGAATTGCTTTGACAATTACTCACAAAATAGCGGGAAGATGTCATCAGCACACAATACTGTCTTTAGCATGCAGTCGATTTTCTGATTTTTTTAAGAAAAATGAAACTTATGGATTATGTTTTAAATAGATTGAGAAAAATTCTTTCTATGATAATAGGAGCTGCTGTTCATTGAATGACCAATACATATTAAATGGCTTTTAAATATCATCTTAAAAACTCTCTTTTTTGTTCAATGTGATAGTACTTTACACTTGTATTATATAGATGTTCTCTTTCTTGGTATAAATCTGTCAGTTTATCAACTTTGTCCTTTGACCCAGCCATTGTGTACAACAAATTTTTAAAAAATGTGCCTGAAATACCTCGCCAACATCTGTTTTCCCCATAAAACACTTCTTCTCAGTAAGTTGACAGCCAAGAAATTGTGAAAAAATAGAACAGACTCTATTCTGGTGCAAGAAAATTATCTCATAATATGTCACATAAATTCTGACAAAAGGTGCTCAATTGTGGGTGTTTACATATGAACAATTCTTTTACAAGGCATACATAGTACTTATCTGAATGTCTTGTACAAGAAACTTACTTATATGTACATGTAAACCCCAACTAAGTTAATGTCAAAATATTTGTTTTTGTACTTCCCAGCTTCTGTATTGTTGATATATGTTTTGTCACATTGTTTGACAGTGCTTTTAAGAACAAAAAATAGGAATTATTCCGGGTTACTTTGACAAACACAACATTAACATATATTTTCAATCATCATTGGTAGTGTAAAGTGTTCTGGTCTATATTTTATAAAATTCTATTTCCCTTCAATATTTCCATATTGGGTTATTAACTTATTAAATAATCTTTATTCGATGCAATATTTGGGATGCAAGTATAGGTTATAGGTCTATATTACAGGAATAAACAAATTTATTGCGAGGGAGCGTTAGCGAACCGATGCAATAAGTTTTTTATTTCTGTAATATGGACCTATAACCGGCTTACGGTTTTCCATCTACAGACAATATTTGTATTGAAATATATAGAGATTTAGGGCGGAGTTTAGGTCTGTGATGTCACGAGAATACAATTAGCTTTTTTGAATGAAATAGGGGCATTTGATTGGATTGGAAAGTAGGGCAAACTGTTAACCAAATTAAACCATGGACTTCAAGAACAGATATACATGTAGGTAAATTAAAACCATCTTTGCAAACTTATCTCCTCAGTAAAACAATAGAATTGGAAAATTTAAATGACAAGATGAAAACCACACTGTACAGCTTTTTCAAAGAATGTAATTATAAACAACTGAATAATTCAATAAAAATAACATGTGATATATTTTATATAGTTTATCATATTCATATAAGTAAAATAGGTGATAATAAATACAATTTATTCTATGATTTTGCATATTACATTGTGTAACAATGGTTGTGTTTCCGAATGTTACCATTTTTCATAATGGCGTGCATTGATTAACTTCTATTTGACTACATGCAAGGTAGCTAGAACAAACGTTCGTTGAATGATGACTGTTGCTACGGTTTTTTGCACCACTGGAATACCTTTTACCATTCACGAGAGCTTTTGCTATATTGTCCACGTGTTATTTATTGATTTCTTTTTCACATCCTTATCTAATTCAAAAGTACTTGTGACATATTGTACGCCAATACTTGTATGTACTGGCGAACCCATCTATGGACTCTTATCTCGAGCGTTTCAACTGCATACTTTATCTTGCTTGGTTCGCTAAATCAATACCGTTCTAATGACAACATGCGGAATAATCAAGTCTCTATACAGCAGGTGATTCAATCGAAATTATAAAGAACTATAAATAGATTAAATAAAACAAGTCTTCAAACATTTCATGCTAACTTTAAAAAGCCTTTTTATTAATGTACTTTCATTCGGCTACTAGTAACATCTTACTATTTAAAATATTAAATCAAGCTGATTGTTTCGCGAACAAATCTGTTGAATACTGCTTACATTATTTTTCGTGCTACATTAAGTTTGTATGCATCGACTGAAACGGTTCATTTGGAGGCACTGGTCTCAAACAAGGGTTTTCTTTTAACCTGAGGCATTCCAAATACTACTTAAGTTAGTAATGTCTTAATATGCTCAATAGTGCTCATATCTTTTCTTCTGTAAACGTTTGTATTCCATTGTAACCATTCTAGAGACGCTGATTTCTTTAATTTATCCGAATTCTCAGGGTCGTGTTCAAATCCTAGCTTTTCGAAGATATCCTTGACGTATTCAAATGGTCGAGTGTTCACATGTGAAAATCCTCCCTGACCTGAAAAAGATGTATTTATATAATATACAAGTCTTAAGTTGTCTTACCATATTAACATATGCAACTCGTAAATTGTCTTACAATTTGCATGCTATGGAATATGTTGGATGTAAGTTTTCGGAGGAGTAGACTACAAGACAGTTTTGTATATGTCTGAAGTAACATAAGTTCATTGTATTCATATATGTTTGTAATACTTGGTATCTGAATTATTTAAGAAATTAAGGAAACATTTGAGTTCTGTAAGATCGGTTGGTTACAAGCAATCGCATGTGTTATCGTATATTAGGGTTTTATCGTTGGTACCGGTTTTCCATATGACCGACGCCCCCAAAAGAGGTTAGTTATTTTAGGTTTCGGAGGATAGTGCAAGATACAGAAAGCGTCCCAATTCCAGAGACACCCCTGGTTCTTTATCATGCCAGGTGTATAGCACCCATACATCGGACCTCGGTTTAAGTCTCATCCGAAAGACTGTTAGTAATTTTAGTTGGTCAGCCCCGGGAATCGAACCCACAACCCCGAGATTACAAGTCTCGTGCTCTACCTATTGAGCTAACCGGGCTGACATGTGTTATGAAGTGAGCATGTAGTAAGTAATCATACGTTGCTATGGTTACAGTGTGAAAAAGTACCGGTCATGGTACTATTTTTCATGAAAGACTATCTGCGTACGCCATTATGGCGGGGAGCCATTTCCTCTTATGATATTTTTCATGAAAACCTACAGAAGCTTGTAAATCTATCAGCAAAAAAGCTATTAAAGCCGTCTTACATCCAGGTAATGTTGGTGAACAAAATGAGTGAATCAACAGCAAACATTTGTCTCGATTAAAGTAAACCTAAAACCACTTTACAATCTACACCCTGACACAGAGGGATGTGAAAGCATTGAAAACTTAGGATTATGGGTGTCGTTTAAACAAAGTGCAGAAAACGCAATCCGATAACATCTTGTTCAAATATTTTACTTTTATCTGCTCTTTTCTATGTCACACACATTTATCATAAAAATCTTCAATATGTGTCTGTTCAGACGGGGTAGCCCTAAATTAAAGATAGAATTTCGATAAGCGAAAATGCAATGCAAAATCTGAAAAATAACATCGACTTATATAATATGAGTGTGTCTGTTTGAATTAGTGTTTTGTGTTTACTTTATGAAGTACTGTCTTAATTGAATTAACTTCCTTCGGTACCGGTCGTAGCCATACACTCAGTTCCAAAAGAAAGTGTGCACTTCTTAATTTTAAATATTTTAACATCCCGTCCTTTCTCGTTTAAAAACAACCACTTAAAACGAGCGCAACTCAAAATCTAAAATGTTCGCCATATTGTACGTAAACAGATCTCATTTTGGTACTAAATATATAGGCTTTCAGAAAAGTAGTCGATGAAAAATCACAGAAAACAAAGTGCACACTTTCTTTTGGAACTGAGTGTATGACTGAGCGACTTTTGCACTGTACTTTTTAGAGTTTTATCGGTGGTACCGGATAATCCATAAGACCAACGCCACAGAAGAGTTTAGATATTTTAGGTTTCGGGGGATAGCGCAAGATACAGAACGCGTCCCTTTCCAAAGACTCCCCTGGTTCTTTAACATGCCCGGTGTTCAGCACTTATACATCGCACCTCGGTTTTAGATCTCATCCGAAAGACCACAAGTAATTATAGTGAAGGAGCGAGGAATCGAACCTGCGATCCCTGGATTACAAATCCAGCGCGTTAACCACTGGACCCTTGATTCGCTTATGACTTTTGCACTTTGTAAAAGCGTTTCTTTAGTACCCTTAGTACCAATATAATTCCAGCCATTTGATTAGTCATCGATCCGTAAAAGTATTAACGGACCAGGCATTTAATATACATTTTAAATATCTTATGTCAACCAAATTAGATACGTGTGCATTTCGTCAATGCACAAAGAAAGTTTGAGCCCGAGAGACGCTCTTATTCTTCTTTTAATCCCTTAAAACAGTAAGTCACTTTTCAGTAATAATCGATGTAATCCGAACTATTATCTCAGTTAATTCGAATTTATTGAAATATTTCCTTTCATCGAAATGCTCCTTGCCGTTTTGTTTGCGTTCCTTATTTGCTGATTTCCGACGTCATTTAGTGACGACATTTAATCATGCAACTATAGTCCAGTCAACGTAGAGTTTAACCTTGAAGTAATTGCAAAAGCATTTATTTCATGTACATTTTAATTGATGGAGGTAGGAATACAAGTAAACAAAAGTTGCATGTTACTGGGTAAAAGGAAACCGAATAAAACGACCTTGAAGTTTTTTATTTTTAGCACTTGCTTCAGTTTGGATTTATAATATAAACGGCGTACCATATGACGTAAAGTAAAGTTTGCACGCGCGCTGTTTAAACTTCCAGTTTTTTGTAAATGTGCAAGGTCACTATGAAAATGTGTTTTCAATGAAAGGAGACTGCTAAAGATGTAGGGCGAGTGTTTGTTTTAACAAAATGAGATGTTTTCCCCATGATATAGACATAAAATAGAGACATTAACGCTAATTTAACCGTAAAAGTATGGTTGTTGTTGTTTTTAAAAATCACCTGTCTGATTACCAAATTCTAAATTATGTCCCTTTTATATAGGTGTTGATCCAAACTCTATTTGAGTTTAAGATAGCCGTAAAACATAAAATTAAATGATTTTTTTTGAAGACTAAAAATAACATTTTCCAAAAAAATTAACTATGGAAGGTCATATCCGTCAAACCTGGTTGAAAAGTTTTGCGAAAACAAATGTTTGTAGTATTTTACCAATGTAAGTCAACTTCATTTTATTTAAGAAATAATCTATGGCTTGGAGTGCTTTATCGAAATTGAAGCATTTCCCGAAGGTGATGTGCCTGGCGGAATAATTCACGAGGGCGAAGCCCGAGTGATTTATTACGCAGGCACATTACCGACGGGAAATGCTTCAATTTCGATAAAGCACTCCAAGCCATATATTATTTCGATTCTAAGAAGCCGATTTTTTGAAAACTATCGTAACTACTACGGACCTTTTTTCAGTTCGGCGGTAATGTGTAAAATAGCATAAATAGTGGCTGTTGGAATTCACTCCCCTATTCGGGCAACCATTCAATATATCAAACATAACTATATTATACAAACTTATTTTAGTTTAATCATTTAATACATAAAATATAAAAAGAAATACCTGACTGACATTATGCAGAAGACGTCAGATTCAGAACCTAGCAAAGCAGACAGTCGATTTAACTGTACAACGTTTTAACGTGGAGTAATGACGTCAGTGTGATGACGTAAACGTTTTCATTCATAGTTTTGTCTCCAGGAATCAAAACGTTGTATGACTGTTAATCCTGAATTTCTTGGCCTTTTTAAGGAAAACAAGGTGAGGGTATTCTAAGGCTTTCTGACGCAATCAAAAATAATATTTTGGTTCTTAAACAAATCTTTTTTATGCGACTCATGTATTTATACTGATATTATTTCTATTTCTATATTTTAATTTTGCGCAGGAGTAAATTAGAAAAGTCGGAAGGAGCTACTTCCATGTCCGAAACTCCGCCTTCTTTTCCGAGTGCTTTAATCATATTAATGCACTCGAATTTACTATAGAAATATACCATAGGCATATTAGAATATTCTATATTTTGCAAAGTATTGTATTTGAAATAAATCTTAACTACATTGTATGTATTTTATGCATTCATTATACAGTTTATTAATCTGAGCCAATCTGTTGCATCCACATGTATCTTGGAACTTCCAACTCTATGTGACTCACTCTGCTGCATGTATGGACTTTATTATAGAATGTGGTAACTTTGTTGTACTATGCCCCAGTATAGAGGCGAGATAGTCAATCATCAAAGCTTCTATCCTTTGTGCGCTTAACTGTATACATGACTACATGTATATTAAACCTTCTACACTAAATATATTTTTAGAACTTATAATTCATAATAATGAAATGTAAGCGACTTCGATTTGAATTACTTTAGTATTGGCTATTTTGCGGCAACTACACACAATTAAAAACGACTTTTTTGTACGTACATTAACTACGAGTCATATAAAGCAATCACAATAATTTGGCAAATACTGACACAGAATTTCTGTCAGGTAAAACTTCACCCATCTATTTCGGCTATAAAATTTCCTTTCTTTACGGATTTTGGGAGACATGCCAGAGTCTTGGCTCTTGTGTCAGTATTACTGTCTAGCGCCTATGTTGCAAGATGGAAACTTTGTCTTATTGCTGAATGACCTCATTCCAGAGTTTGAGCCCTCGATGTTACACCCGTACTATTGTGACAAATTATATGACCGTCCGTTCTCCTGTCTGTCTGTACGTTTGGCTGAAGTTTAATAGCCCTGTTACAGTATGTTAAACTTTAATCATCACTTCATATAAGAATGAATTATTCTCTCAGCATCAAATCTTCCCACAGGATCCATTCTCATGAACACCGATCAAACAGAAAAGAATATGCATGCAAGCTCCAAACTTGTTTGAATTCCAAACGTGTGAACCTACAGGGCTATCATGGCTCTCTTGTTATGTTCATACATGCTATATATGCGTCATAAACAATGGATGCTTTTTTAAGCAGCAAACTTATTCTATAAGCATTTAAAAGACTTGTTCGTCCATAGTGAATACACGTGGTACTCTTGTATTGTCTTTAGAGATTCGTTGTCCTTTGCTCCGTTTCTTGGAAAAGCACTGCTGCCACCGTTTTGGGTGTGAAGAGGTTCACCTTTTCTCTGTCTGGATAACAGTTTGGCATGAAAGGGTGCTGTTCGTTTCCTGTTTCAACAGTATTTAAATTATATCAGACGGGCAGTTTACCTAAGAATTGGTCTTACAGGTCAGTGACGACCTTTTTCACTGGATCACCGAGGCAGACGCATTAATGAAAGCCATTGACTGTTCCATGCAACTACGTTATTAGTTGTTAAATCTTATATTCGTCAATCTAAATTTGCATTATAGGATATAAGTCAGCAAAGCCTGATTGTGTATAATTACGAGGCATAAAGGAAAGACATTGAAATTGCCGTTAGCTACAATGACTGTGAAAGTGGTATGTATGGAACAATTTCTATCTACATGCAATTCAATGCTTTTGACTTTTTATCCAATGGCCTTAGTACATGTAGTTTGTTTTATTTGAAAGGCTTTTCAAAACCTTATTTCTGTTGTGAAAATATCACCAGACACACTTATTTTTACAAGAAGTATAAATTTTAAATATATGTTCATCAACCTAAACCTGTATATTAGGGTCTGGTCACTTATCTCAGTTGCGATTGTGTATGATGACACTTCCATTTGAGTGAGATTCACACTGGATGTTAAAGTGATATGTATTGATCAATATATATCAATACACACTAGTTGTTTTAATGTGTTTATCCGAAGACCATAGTTTTTTTACTTGAAAAGTATTTCAAAGCATTATTTTTTAGTTTAAAAACTGTTTTGTCTCCAGACGTATACTCATAATTAAAAGTTAAATTCATGTAACAAATATTTAATCATACTATTGAAGCTATTCATACTGTGTTATGATCACGGACATATATACACATATATATATACACCATAACCACATACTGTAACATTGTTATTATGCACGGTGCAACCTCCCTACAGCAGCCAACAGCCGGATGACTGGAAATTGGCTGTTGTCCAGAGGTGGCTGTTACTCAGAGGGATTATTTTGCGGTAATATATATTATCGGCTTTTTTTAGTGTTTTTGTGGGTTTATCCTTTTGGTACTAAACATTTTAAAGACTCCCTTTCAGCCGCAATCAGATGACAATCAAAGTTAACAAACAACACCGTGTAAATGATTAAATTTGAATGCCTTTGAGTTAAATCAATTATCAATTTCTAAACATATTATCCTCAAACACGCTGATTGACAAATATTTTGCACTCCGTAAGTCGATAATGAGAAAAGAATCCGAACAAATCGGATCACACGCTTCCTGAAACATGTCTATTTACCGAAATTTCATATATTTGGGTCGTGGGCGGACGCGATAATAGCCTAACTTTGGGTATTGAGCGGACGCGAGAATAGCCTATCTTTGGTAATGAGCGGATGCGACAGCTGCCGAGAACTTGTGTTAAGTTGAATACTTTCACAAACATTATGCGGGCTACTGTTGAAACAGAATCAGGCGGTTGTTGATTACATGTTTTATATTAAAGTTATGTCAAACGTAATATTGTACAGTCAATTTGCAGTCACTTGAAGTGCCAAGGGACTGTAATATAATTTCGAGCGACCGCATCTTCGAGTAAGCGCATCAGATATTACCTAGACTAGTTCACTGACACCGGACGTTGTCGTAATTAGAAGCAAATCGTGATAATTGCAATGTAAAAGGCAAAAACAACAATCCTTAAATAAAATGAATTAAAAAAAGTATTTTTTTATTTACGTTATTACATTTGTATGAAACAAATACAATATACGCATAAATTAAATACGCACCATGAAAAAGGAACTCACATTTTTCAGTCGACAATACAATTTTACAACATACATAATTTATACACGGGTGATATATATATATAAGGCCCGTCACTAGATTACTCGAATCTAATATAAAAGATACTGTTACCGTTTCAGATATCCTCCCAGATACATTTATACAGACGTGTTTGCTGCGCTTTGTTGTTCTGGTAACTGAACTTACACATGCATACGTATTTTTATTCAGTCTTAAATCTTTAAATACGGTTAACACTGTTTCTTAACAGGGATATCTATCATTTTCTGAAAATTGTTTGAGTCGTTACAGAAAGTTGTGAAAATAACATTTCATTATATTTAAGGGTCATGGAGGTTCATTGGAACTCTAACTTCCTATAAATGTGTCTATTTAAGATATGTAAAAATACTTCTAATTTTCTTTGTATCTTATTATCTTCACCAAGTTACTCTGACTGTAAATAATTTATTATGTTATACAATATATTTTTCTGATCGTATATCTACAGAAAATACGACTGAAATAGAAGTAATCCTATGTATTGTTAAAACATGCAATATGAGCATCATGAATTGCAGTACTTCAATCTTATCGCGTATCCTCTACCAAGCCGAATAGTGTGCGTAAAATGTATAAAGCATTGTATAAGTTTATAAACGCCTGTTTTGGTATCATCTATAGATACATCCAACATCTATTGTATCGTAAGTAGGGAATATAGAGGCTTATGTATTTTGATATTCTAGTTTCTTTCTTATGACACAGGAAAATAAACTTTTAAAATATAAACTGCAGCAGATATTGTACACACCGAAGCTTTGTCACAAAGCAGTCACGCAGCAAGACTTTGTCCATCGTTACAGACAGAACGAGCATGCTCAAAATATATAATAATGTTCAAATTTGCATAGGTTTTAATACTGTCATGATAGTTTTGCTTTGGGGACAATTACTCCAACCTTTTAACTCACCATGCAGTAATTCTTCTTCGTTGTTATATGACAATAGACCAAAATATGGATGTCGTAGTACATCTCAGGAAACCAGAAATGGGCGCTGATAACATCGTTTGCGTCAATGACCCAATTTTGGGATATTGGTGTACATAAATATCTGAATCCAATATTGAGGGACTGTCGTATACGACGGTGAACCATTTCTGGCCTCCTAGTGTGTCTAAACTTGGGACATTGAACAGTAAATACTCAACAAATGACCAATTTATGGATGTCGTAGTGCATCTCAGGAAACAAGAAATGGGCGACTGTTGTGTACGTATACAGAAATTTTGTGGGCGATTCTCGCGTCCGACCACGACCCAATTTTATTCCAAAATATAACTCGACATTTTCTAAAAATTGTTTTATGGAAAGCTTTTCCGGTCAAAATTTTGACGGCCGATTAGTGTGTTCCTTGGCCGTTTGAGAGATTTTCTGTCAATTCGGGATGAAAAATAGTGGCCGTTGGTCGGAGTTTGGAGTTGGCTGTTGGTGGGAGGTAAAACATATAGAATAACCAACGGGGAATTCAAATTGGCTGTTGTAAGGAGGTGGCTGGTGGTGGGAGGTGACCGTTAGTAGAGGTTACACTGTATACTCTTTTAGTAATACATATGCATACAATTAATGGCTATGTTGTGCAATTTCAGCATCTATGTCCATTCTGTAGCAACCCATTGAACAGCGACAAACCTACAGTTACATTTCTACAGAAAGGCTATTGATGAGACAGCATAAATAAAGCCAGCAAGGAATGAAGCATAAAACGATTATACAGAAAAAGTATTTCTTTGTATTTTATTGTGTCTGAAATTGCTTCTTCAAGAGTGTGGAATGAATGTCAATTTTCATAAAATTCCCATCAGAGTTCAGAGTGCAACTTTTTGTTTCTAACAGAGGACATATTTTCCTGAAAGAAAACACATAATTCGTTTCTTTTGCAATTACTTCACACTTGAGTAGTATTTTAGGCTAAGTTGACTGGGCTACTAGCATTAAATCTGACCGATAACACCTGTCCGATATTTTAAAATGATATCACGTCAGTGACTTGATAACACTTTGTAACCACGCCCACATGCTGGACTACTTCCAGTTCAACAAGCAAGACTCCTCAAGTGCAAACACAGAGAAAAAGTAATCAAAATATTTCATTTTTCCTATCATTTTTGTATTTTAGTTTACAAATCATTGTTAATGATGTAGTTATTGCATAAAAATACAGCCAAAATAGATAAATTGAATGATTTAAAACAAACAGCAAGGCGCCATAAAAATTGAACATTTCCTGTAGAATTTTTATTTTTGAAATAAACATATTGTTGTTGGTATTCATTTTCTTAGTTAGATCATTTGCTATCCATCTATTTTGAAGCAAAATTTGAGAAAAAGTTGATTTTCATTTTTTTTTATCACTATCCAATTTTCACAGTAAGTTCTTAATGCGTGCTTGAAATGGCCTGAAACCTATCAGCTACCTATTAAAAGTTGAAAACTGTCTTTAAACCGCTCACTTTTCACCCAGCAACTCTCAAGCTCACGCCGCCATTTTTGAAATGTCTGTGTTTTACTTGGAAATTCTTGCGTGTGTCTTTGCAAATATTTTGTTTGCAAAACAATATCATAACATATAACAGTAAAACATTTATAAATAGTATCATGAAGGTAATTATAAAGCTATATTTATGTCGTTTTTATATTTTTTGTCCTTTGAAATGTAGAACTATTTTTCGAGGCACATGTAGTAATTTGAAATCATTTTCTTTTATAAATACCGTATTTATTCTATTTTAGGCCCCTAAAAGTGTAAAATATATATTATATGAAGATTTTGCATGATAAATAGAATATTAGTCAACTGTCTTTTGACAACAGGTGATATCAGGTTCGGCAGATACGGTCGGAAAAGGCTCGGCAGAGCCTCGCCTTTTCCGACCGCATCTACCTCACCTGATATCACATGTTATCAAAAGACAGTAGCCTAATATTCTCTATACGTTACAATTGGGCACCATGTGTGTATTTCAATTTGTGCTTACAACCAGTAGATGATCTAATTAAAAAAACTAAATTGAATCTTTATTTTAAAGACAAGGAAGGGTAGTAAATTCTTAATTGGTTCCTGACGTGATAAATGTGGATATATTACCTGCCTCGACATAATGTCACCCACGCCTAACGGCTCAGGTAAGCCCAATATTAATCAAGGCTAGTAATATATCAACATAGTTCACGCCAAGGACCAATTTACGTAATATAATATTGACTGAAGGATGTCTGTTCCTTTTCTCATTGTTGGAGGATTTATGCTTCTGTGTGTAGGTCTGGCACTTGAGTGTTCAGGGAATAGTTTTAACGTTTTAGCTGTAAGTGAGGAAAATAAAGAAATGCTTACCTGGTCTAGCCCAGCTAAGTACCACGCCTTCTTTGGCGTGACGCACTATGTTATCTAGGTATATACTCTCGTATTCTTTAGGGATATGTTCCGCAACCTCTAAACTCATTATCCAATCATATAGCGGTAAACCATACTGTGGGAGTGTCAAGTCGAGATATTTTACACGCCCCTCGCTTGTCTTCTCACTGAATGGAGCGCCGTCATACGCGTCATATCCTTTAAGGCGACCCGTATCCAATAGCAACTGTTTGTAACGTCCGGGACCGTCTCCAAAAGAAGCTACATGTTTGCCTGGAATAGTTACAGTCATATAAAATTATTCAGAATATGATCTATATAACTGGGTTTGGTTTGGCTACGGCTGACTGAATGGCATAACTGTGGCCATTTCGTTTTGTGCCTTCGTGCCAAAATTTCAACTACCGTGGCTGACGCCCTGTGTGTACCGGAAAAAGGCGACTAAATAGGCTTGATGAGGCTATATGACTTTGAAAGTCGATGTGCCGTAAAACACCATTCATTTTAAAAGGATGTACACTTGACACTTAAAGCGTTCGGTCATATTAACAACATAGGATTTTAATCTTGTTTACCTCTTTGTAAGTGGTATAGATGCATACACATAATAGTTAAAAATAGCTTATAAAAAACCGTAGATAAGAAATAATATATTTTCATCTTTTACCAGTAGGCCTACATGGAGTTTTTTCTGGTTTTATCTTTATTCCGGCTGCAAAAAAATCCACAAACCGTTCCTTAAAGCAATTAGATAGAATAAACAGTACTGATGACGGATTGTATCTTTAGATAACACTATGATTCAGTGTTTACATTTGTGAGCGAATTAATTTATTCAAGGATTGGATAATGTACAAGAGTCTGAAACAGCTTAGATACAAACCGATCTTAAGTGTGCATTTTGAACTTAAAGCCATGATAGGGCTTTACCTAGCTGATACGATCTGTTTATATTAAACATTTAGATGTAAACGTCTTTTCTCTTGCTTTGTATTTGTATTTGTACAATACGGCAAGCCAATCCCTTCTCGTATCGCACGCCCGCCAAAATCTTTAATGGTGGATAAAACTAATTCACTATTTATAATTCTTTATTTTTCAATCGTATAGTAAACTTTTTTTAATTTGCACTTTTTAATTTTTCATTGCCGGAAAACTAAAAGGGCAAAGGGATCATTTTCAATCGCATACCTTTGAAGAACTCGGCTAGTACTGGCACGAGTTTTGTGTCCGTTTTATGTTCTCCAGAGTTTTCCACACTAGTTTGTGCGCACCATCCGCCTGTTGATGCCACTTTGAACTTGGTCCTGCCTTTCGCTGCCTCCTAGAATGTATTAAAACCCATTTATACCTAGATTTTTACAATGGGATCTTCCGACTTCCAATTTGGGCAAGTCTATTTCTTTAAATAGGGGTATTTTGAAGACTTGTGATCCAAATATCTAAGAATTGATACATGTAGTCATTAGCAGACGACATTGTATTTGTCGGCTGCTTGGGAGCGTATACGCTTGAAAACAGAAACGTTAAAATTACAAGTACATGTACATGTACTACAGTATTGAAAGCGAAAGGCACAGTTTACGGCCTTTCCTCGGTATGCATTTGTGTGGTCTAACAATGGTATCGGGCACAGTTTTTCATATACCGGCTGAAATTTAGATGGCTGGATTAGGATAACTTTTTTTTATTTCTTTTTTTCTTTTTACAGTTGAGAACCTGCTCACTATTTAGGCCTGTTTGAGAAATGTGTTTCTTTGAATTTTATATTCATTTTGAGGCGTCATGATTTCGTTACATATTTTCAAACTCGGATTCTACTGGCTGGCTTTATGCAACAAAACGGGCTACATATATAAACATCGAGGAGAAAAAACTTAACTGGTGCATTTTCCGTCCTTAAATTTTCAAATTTATATATGCCACAAATACAATGGATACAGGCAACTGCTGCATGGGTAACCGAATCTACACACAAAACAATGACAATCTTGCAATCTGATTTCTCCATTTCATGTGAACGGATGGGATTACGGTCCTATTCCGTGATGCGTATAACTTATACCAACGACGTATTCGTTAAAAAAACCACACACATTTAGAAACAGACATCTGTCTGTGCTGCGCAACTTGTTTTTTAAGTGCAAAGCAAATAATGCAGTAAGACAGTTGCAGTGAAAGGTGATGAAAGCCGAGACGGATTGAATTTGCGCATAACAGGATACATTGCATCTTTTTTTCCTCGTCGGCTTTCGTAATACGTACATTTATTTGAGGTGCGATAGATATGTACAATGTACCATGATATTATACTTATCGAAGCGTAATTTGAGTGAGTGAGTGAGTGAGTGAGTGAGTGAGTGAGTGAGTGATAAACAAGTTAAGTCACCTACGTTTAAACAATGCACTTAACTAATCAAAGATAATACAATGAACAAATCAGTTGCTAATGTTTCTTTAATAATTAATTGAAATAATGAGAAAAAGTGCATGTAAATGAGTGTATACAGTGTAATTTCAAATATACATTCGTTTCAAGACTTGTATTAAATGATATACACGATACAAACTTTACATATACAATCTTCGTTGGCGTTTACAAAATGCTCTTATGGGTTCAATTCTATTTTTAAACTGTATTGTATAGATTGTTTTCATATATGTTCATGTATATAACATTTGCGCATGCCAAAATTGTTAAAATTCATGAGTATTTATATGCTTATGTCAACATAAAATATTCTGTTCTGTTCTGTTCTTTTATGACAGTAGCTACAATAGAAACATCTGTACATATGATCTGAATATTAAGGCAAATAATTAAAAGCTGCAAACGCAATTACGAGGACGTCTTATATTTGTAATGTATGAGCTATATTCATGCAATGTGCCCGCATTCATTTGTTCATTTAAACATTTCTTTAGGTTTTGTGTAATTGAAACTTGACTATCGAAATCTTTGAAGATAAATACCTCATGTGAATCATTTTGATTTTATCTGTTGAATTTCTATTCGTCAAAGAGCTTCAGTCAACAATCGCCATTTTATTGGTTTGTTTAAGACTCATAAACAGTGACCGTTGTCATGGCTGTATACGCCCTACCCTTAACTTTCGTTTACTAAACTGAATTGACTTTTCACTTGAAAGTTCAGAAGTATGCAATATATGTGCACTTTATTTAGTTTGTAATTTGTATCTCAGAATACTGCAACTAGTTTTATCCATGCTAAACGGGATATATATAGGTGACCTGTACCCCCACCTCATCGCGTTTGCAAGAACAGTTCATTTAGGACAATGTAACAGTGACACACAACTGATATTACTTAAATTCATTGGATAAGGTCGCACATATGATCTACGTTTTTATTTACATTTTTGTAATGGTTGTAAACTTTTGTGTGTGTATATGTATATATATCTGTGACGTCACTGTCATATTATTCTAAATGAAATGTAGCTGACTGCGATGCAAGTTTTTACAACTTAGATTAATCGCTCTTAAGACTCTTTCCAGATGGAATCAACGCCGGAGAGAGAGGAGCAATGTGGAAAATATGTGTCTTACTTAAAGACACTCATACGGCAGAAAAAGTGCCAACCGCTATATCAGCTGACAATCGATAAGTATTGGGGATTAGAAGTTAACGGAAACAACTACGGTTCGGTAATATCCGTAAATAACGGACAGGGTCATAAATTGTACTTGAATATTGCCTAAGGGAGATATTGTACTTGACGAGAATGAAGTTAGCCCCGCAGCCCCGTTTATCCCCACAGCCCCGTGAAGTTAGCCCCGCAGCACCTAGTTACCCCGCATCTCCGTGAAGTTAGCCCCGCAGAACCTAGTTAACCCGCATCCCCGTGAAGTTAGCCCCGTGGCACCTAGTTACCCCGCATCTCCGTGAAGTTAGCCCCGTAGCACCTAGTTACCCCGCATCCCCGTGAAGTCAGCCCCGTAGCACCTAGTTACCCCGCATCCCCGTGAAGCTAGCCCCGCAGCACTTAGTTACCCCGCAGTCCCGCCATGTTATCCCTATGCCACCATGTCTCAACACGCCTCGTGGCATATGGTTTCCTCAAAGTACCGCTTGAATTAACCTATGCATACATCACCACAGGACAACGAACAAACGCAGTGGTGTTGATGGGTAAAGATGTCTGCCGCTTATACCGGAGGTTTCGGGTTAGAACCCCACTGGCGTCACGACCGTACCTTCTCATATGCCATCAGTTCTATTTTCTCAGTCCCGTGCCCTCTATAGTATCAATGCAACCCTGGTGATATTGTTGATATAAGTATCATCTCCGCTTCACATACTCTGTCCCGTGTCCCCTGCACTCAATACAGTTCTACTTATAGTGCTACCAATCTTTGATAACACCCTGATTAACATGAACTCAGCCCTCAGCCCTGTGCCCTAAGCACTGAAAACACCGTTTGTAGAAGTAACATCCCCGCCTGAATGAGTTAGCCCCGTGTCCCCTGCTATCAATACACTTCCTTAAACAGTCATTTATAGTTTTCAGACCACCTCTATGTGCCCCGTGTCCTGTAGTATAATTGCAGCCCTGGTGAAATCGTTTTAAGTAGAACCATCCCCGCAGATGCGGGTGGGGGGTGGGGGGTGCGGGGGGACTAATATTTGAGATGAAACCACGGGTTTGGTTTCCTAAAAGTAGGCGTATAAATTTATTCAGTGGCCTGAACGTCTCCGGAGCTTAGTTAACGCGGGGCTGTTTACATACTGAGGACACTGATCTTACTGAACCGCCTCGATAGCCTAATGGTAGAGCGTCCGCTTCGAGTGCGGGAGGTCATGGGTTCACTCCCTGGCCGCGTCATACCAACGACGTAAAAAATGGTACCAGTACCTCCCTGTTTGGCGCTCAGCATTAAAAGGGAAACTGGCCATTTTCTGTCATACCCTAACGGCGATGGATACCATTATGAATGAGTTGTCGAGAGTGAAAAATATCAGGTTGATAACTTATTTCACAATCGACCTAAAATTAATAAGTATAAACTAATAGTAAATGAGAGTTACATGGATATAAAAGGAAGCGATGTTACCAAGGGTTCCATTTATACTTGGGCATCATTGTCATGTGGGATACTTACAAGGCGTTATCACGAGGGCTGCGTTGACACGTGTCGACACGTGTCTGAGGTCATGCGGCTGCAGATAAAATTTCAAAGGTGAAATTACCTGGGGCTGTGTTAATCATGGGCCTAGTACATGGGGTTGAATGGATATTGCGGGGAGTGATGTTGCCATGAGCACTATTTTGGTACTTCGACGGACGGACGTTTGACGTAATACGGGGCTGTGTTATGGGGTTAACTTTATGGGGCGTGGGGTAACTATGTGCTAGGGGGCTAACTTCACGGGGCGCATGGTAATTAGGTGCTACGGGGCTGTGAAGATATACGGGGTTATCACTTATGCAATGATACCAGAGGACACGAGGCTTTGAAAATATGAAGGCGGGGACACAAATGTGCAGCATGAAAGGTAGGGAACACTGTAAGAAGTACAATATTGAGGGGCAGAATATGTAAGGCGAGGATGATATTTATATAAACATGGCATTGTTACAGGAAGGCACGAGCCTGATTTCAGGTGAATGCCGAACACAAAAAATGGTATGAACGCTTGATAGCGATGTTATAAGAAATGTTTTGAGAGTCGGGACATGGTGCTAAGTCATCGAAGCGGGGATAATAAGAAACTGTGGAATAAGTGCTGTAATTGTACTATAGGACACGGGGCTGAGTTTATGTGAACGCATGAACACAAAAGGGTGTTATGAAAACTATAGTAGTGTAAGAAGTACCGTTTTGATGGCAGGGAACACGGGGCTGAGTTCGTGAGGCGGGGATGATACTGATTGAAACGGTTTTACCAGGGCTACAATCACACAACATCATACGGGGCTTAATTTATGTGAATGCGGGGACACACGCAGGTGGTCTGAAATCTTGAAATGTGTGTAACAAGAAGTGTTTTCATACCATGGGACACTAACCCTATGTGCTACAGGGCTAACCTGACGGGCTACGGGGTATGTAGGTGTTACGGGGCTAACTTCGAGGGGCTGCGGGGTTACTAAATGCTTCGGGGCTAACTTGACAGGACTGCGGGGTATCTAGGTGCAACGGGGCAAGTTTCACAGGGGATTGGATAACTAGGTGCTTGTGGGCTAACTTAACGAGGATACGGGATAACTAGGTGCTGCGGGGCTAATCTGACGGGGCTGCGGGGTATGTAGGTGTTACGGGGCTAACTTCGAGGGGATGCGGGGTTACTAAATGCTTCGGGGCTAACTTGACAGGGCTGCGGGGTATCTAGGTGCAACGGGGCAAGTTTAACGGGGGATAGGATAACTAGGTGCTTGTGGGCTAACTTAACGAAGATACGGGGTAACTAGGTGCTGCGGGGCTAACATCACGGGGCTGATACGTGAAGGTACGGGTTATAAGTGCTGCAATGATACTACAGGACACGAGTGTGAGTGTAGGTGAACGCGGGGACACAAAAGGTATGTATGAAAGTTAGAGAGTAGTGACACGGGGCTGAGTTAGTGAGGCGGGGATGGTTCTACTTGAAACGGTTTTATACTACAGGACACGGGGCTGAGTTTATGTGAACAAACGTGTAAGAAGTGCTGTATTGATAGCATGGGACACGGTGCTAAGTGAGTGAGGCGGGGATGGTTCTACTTTTAACGGTTCTAACGCTTTTTGCAGAGCTGCAATGATACTACAGGACACTGGGCTGAGTTTATGTGAACGCGGGGACACACAAATGTGGTATGAAAGTTAGAGAGTAGTGTAAGAAGTGCTGTATTGATAGCAGGGGACACGGGGCTGAGTTAGTAAGGCGGGGATGGTTCTACTTTTAACGGTTTTACCACCGCTGCAATGATACTACAGGACACGGGGCTGACTTTATGTGAACGCGGGGACACAAAAGGGTGGTATGAAACTTAGAGAGTAGTGTAAGAAGTGCTGTATTGATAGCAGAGGACACGGGGCTCAGTTAGTGAGGCGGGGTTGGTTCTACTTGAAACGGTTTTATACTACAGGACACGGGGCTGAGTTTATGTGAACATAAGTGTAAGAAGTGCTATATTGATAGCATGGGACACGGTGCTAAGTTAGTGAGGCGGGGATGGCTCTACTTTTAACGGTTTTACCATCGCCTCTCAATGATACGTCAGGACACTGGGCTGAGTTTATGTGAACGCGGGTACACAAAAGGGTGGTATGAAAGTTAGAGAGTAGTGTAAGTAGTGCTGTATTGCTAGCAGGGGACACGGGGCTGAGTTATTGAGGCGGGGATGGTTCTACTTTAAACGGTTTTACCACGGCTGCAATGATACTATAGGACAAGAGTCTGAGTTTATGTGAATGCGGGGACACAAAAGGGTGGTATGAAAGTTAAAGAGAAGTGTACGAAGTGCTGTATTGATAGCAGGGGACACGGGGCTCAGTTAGTGAGGCGGGGTGGCTCTACTTTTAACGCTTTTAGCAGGGCTGCAATGATACTACTGAAAACGGGGCTCACTTTATGTGAACGCGGGGACACAAAGGGGTGGTATGAAATTGAGAGATTAGTGTAAGAAATGCTGTATTGCTAGCAGGGGAAACGGGGCTGAGTGAGTGAGGCGGGGATGGTTCTACTTTTAACGTTTTCATCAGGGTTACAGGACACGGGGCTGAGTTTATGTAAACGCGGGGACACAAAACGGTGGTATGAAAGTTAAAGAGTAGTGTAAGAAGTGTTGTATTGATAGCAGGGGACACGGGGCTGAGTTAGGGAGGCGGGGATGGTTCTACTTTTAACGGTTTTACCAGGGCTGCAATGGTACTACTGAAAACGGGGCTGACTTTATGTGAACGCGGGGACACAAAAGGGTGGTATGAAATTTAGAGCTTAGTGTAAGAAATGCTGTACTGCTAGCAGGGGAAACCGGGCTGAGTGAGTGAGGCGGGGATGGTTCTACTTTTAACGTTTTCACCAGGGTTGCAATGACACTACAGGACACGGGGCTGAGTTTCATTTAATGTTGGGACACATAGAGGTGGTCTGAAAACTTGAAATTACTGTTACAAGAAGTGTATTGATAGCAGGGGACACGGGGCTAACTCCTTCAGGCGGGGATGTTACTTCTACAAACGGTGTTTTCAGTGCTTAGGGCACAGGGCTGAGGGCTGAGTTCATGTGAATGAGGGTGTAATCAACGATTGGGAGCATTATAAGTAGAATTGAGTGCAGGTGACACGGGACAGAGTATGCGAAGCAGGGATGATACTTATATTAACGATAGCAACAGGGTTGCATTGATACTAGAGGGCACGGGACTGAGAAAATAATCTGATGACATATGACAAGGTACGGTCGTGACGCCAGTGGGGTTCTAACCCGAAACCTCAGGTATATGCGGCAGACATCTTTATCCATCAACACCACTGCGTTTGTTCGTTGTCCTGTGGTGATGTATGCATAGGTTAATTCAAGCGGTACTTTGAGGAAACCATATGCCACAAGGCGTGTTGAGACATGGTGGCATAGGGATAGCATGGCTGGGCTGCGGGGTAACTAAGTGCCGCGGGGCTAACTTCACGGGGATGCGGGGTAACTAGGTGCTACGGGGCTGACTTCACGGGGATGCGGGGTAACTAGGTGCCACGGGGCTAACTTCACGGGGATGCGGGGTAACTAGGTGCCACGGGGCTGACTTCACGGGGATGCGGGGTAACTAGGTTCTGCGGGGCTAACTTCACGGGGATGCGGAGTAAGTAGGTGCTGCGGGGCTAACTTCACGGGGCTGTGGGGATAAACGGGGCTGCGGGGCTAACTTCATTCTCGTATTGAACTTGACATGTTACTTTTGTGCGTAAAGGGGATAATCTTCTGCTTAAATTTTACCATTTCTACCAGAAGATAAAGAACATTCAACAGTATCATTCACATTACTCGCAATTAATGATAATAATAATGATAATAATAATAATAATGATAATAATGATTTAACTAGAGAGCAATTCTTCATTACAGTCAAATGTTCAGTCATTAAGGAGTTTAATGTAAAATAACGGATGTAGAAAATAGAATTCATTGGAAGTAATTGTTGACAATAGTCACAGATTAATCCAAAAGCTACAACATTCGTGAATTTTGACATGATAATGGGAATGAATCTAGTGTGCACTTGATTTTTCTTATTCGGCTGATCTCTTGACACGTGCGTAATGTTTGCCCGTGAGAGTTGTTGAAAATTGTAGACCTACAATTTTCAAGTACAGACGCACACGGCAAATATGTTGCAAAAGCATGCGCAAGTACTGGTTCCATAAGGACACAGACTGTGAGACACCTCTTTGGAGGCATTTGTCACTTATGAGGGACAGCTCTTGTTTTGAAATATCATTGAAAAAATACTGCGCTATATTTCAAACATGTACTTACGATTAATAAAATGCAAATTGGAAATGTTTTTGGTACAAATAAAGGTCATTTCCGCTGGTAAGACATCTTTCTTGGTAAAATAAGAGTTACATTTAATTGTGCTACTGAGTCTTTAACATCATTTGAGAGATATCTTTCTATTTTTGAAAGATATCTCTCACAGTTACAGACATATCTCTCTAAAGTTAAGACATATCTCTGTATTTTAAACAGATGACTCGTTTCATAGATATCTTTTTATGTTGGAGAGATATCTCTTTACGGTTAAGAGATATATCTACTACACTGAGAGATATCTCTTTAGTATTGTGAAATATCTTTCAAAAATTAGATATCTTTATGATAGACATCTCCTTATTTACAGAGATATTTTTTAATTTAATAAATATATCCCCTTTGTTATAATAAGAAAATAATCTCTTTTTTATTAAATAGTAAATTGGCTTGCCATAATGACTCGCCTTCAGTTATAACTTTAGTTAAATTAACAGCTCAAAACCAGCAAAACATACTTAATTCAATATTACTTTAAAACCATGTTAAAATAGATGAAAATATAGATATTGCAAGAGTTATGATGCATTTTGATTAATTATGGATAGCTGGCAGACATGAATATGTGCAGATTGGCTTAAATAATAATGACACATTCTATTTGGGAAGGTTACGTAGGCGAAAGTACACTCTTAGCAAACCCCAAGAAAACGATGCATTTTATTTCATACATATCCTGATTAATATTGATAACAACATTCATGCATGTGATTGTATCAGTTAGATATCCTTGTACGCAAATTTATATATTATGTGCTCTTACAAGAAAAAGAAGATTAATTGCCCAATAGTCACAGATTAATCCAAAAGCTACAACATTCGTGAATTTTGACATGATAATGGGAATGAATCTAGTGTGCACTTGATTTTTCTTATTCGGCTGATCCCTTTACACGTGCGTAATGTTTTCTCGTGAGAATTGTTGAATTGTAGACCTACAATTTTCAAGTACAGACGCACACGGCAAATATGTTGCAAAAGCATGGTGTGCTTTTAAAACGTAAATGGGCGACCGCGTTAAATAGTACGTCGACTTGTTTATTTCCCAATTAGTTATTCCTGATCTGATAAAAACTAACATTTGATTTCTGTAGGCTTTTTTAAGTTGAGAAATAGCACCGTTTCCTTTTCAGAATATCAATAGATTTTACATACTCTAGTAAACGCTTGGTGTTGAATGTCGTAAAAAGAATGTGGTTTTTCAGTTTCAAACCATATGGTCAAATATATTTTTCCTTCAAAATTACAGCTGGATTGTAACACTGTCCACATTGCTTGAAATTATAATTAACATTAAGAAGAAATAAGGATTTAATGTGGTAAAAAACTTTTCCATTTTTGCAGTAGAATAATACCTGTTAAATTTTACAAATGGTGTCATTTAATACTCTGCACACCGATCAAACCTTGCGTGTTTTTTTCTTCTCTTTTTGTTAATGTAATAATTAGTTTATTTCTTCAGGGTGAAATGAAAGACAAAAGATTCGAGGGATCAGACAACCTGGTTTTATCTGTGTATTTTGAATCTGGAAGAAACCTATAAAATGACACTAATTTCAGCGGAGCGAATGCTTGCCTTTCACTCGAGACAAAGAAAAATGTGAAACAAAATAAAATACCCCGTGCAAGTGCTTCGAAATAAAAATGCATGCAAAGTGAATCTTTTATGTGTTGCAAATTAACATCAAAAGCTAAATAATATTATTGATAATTATACTGAAAATTTCATGGATCTTCGCTATAAAGACGATATCATGTATATCCGGTTTCAAGGAAAGGTTTTGCCTTGTTATTAACAAAAACTGAAGATTCTCACCCAGTTTGTATTTTAATGTAAAATAAAACCCAATATACAACGTTTTAAAGATCATGATAAATGTTACGTAATGTCCGGCCATAAAACTTATCGATGGCCTGGCCCCAGTTTCACGAAAAAAACTTAAGTAATTACTTAGTTGAGTCTGTTATTTCGATTGCTAGTTTTGGCCTTTCAGGTTTCTTTATTGTTGACTTTTTCATCTATATCAGAAACACATTTGACAATTTCATTGATCAAAACAGAGTAACTCTAAATTTTATTGAAAAAGAAGTAAACAAAAAAGAAATTTACTTGAGCAAATACTTAAGTTTATAATGCAATACTTAAATTTGAATATGATATTTTCATGACTGAAATAAATATTGCAGACAAATACTATTAACCATACTAAAGTTTAGCTATAAATACATTGTTAGAGAAAAAATAAACATGAAATAACAATATCTTAAACAATAGTACGATTTTAAAATAACAGACTCAACTGAGTAAATACTTAAGTTTTTTTGTGAAATTGGGGCCTGAAGCAGTTAGATAAATCATTCGGAAGTGTTCGGCCAGCATTACGGAAGCTCCGATCGTAAAAATAAGATTATATACCTGTTAAACAAAACCTTAAAAAAAGACCATTCTCTTCTTTCTTTATTTTTATATAAAATATATCACTTAAATGTAGAATGATTGTTTTATTCAATCCCGTTTGTGATTCTAAAATAAGTGTTATAGTTTTTTAACAAATTGAAGATAAACTGCAAAATTTTCACTTAAAATTGTCACATTTTGGGCGTTTTACTATATATTATATAGTAAAACGACGGGTAGAGTTTTTAAGTTAAAAAAAGACCAAACAAATAAAGTCTCAGAAAAATAAAACAATATTCATTAAAAAAGGGAAATGTTA
>JAFMSR010000009.1:22597746-22610728 GCA_022818135.1 Saxidomus purpurata
TTATGATCGGAGAAACCCGGGTTCGATCACCTTAAGTGCCTAGTAGACAATATATAAAATATTGTAAAATATGACTTCTATAAAAATGATGAAACATTTGCAATTAAAGCTACATTTACATTTCAGGTACCAAGACGTCTTACACATGCAGAACTGGAAGATACACTCACGGAATAGTTGATGGCAAATAATGAATGGGGTAGAATGCACTATTTCTTGTTTTTGAACACAACGTAAATGTCAGTAGCTCACTAAAGCCTATGAAATGATCATGCATATTCATAATCTACAATGTACATGTATTTACACTCGTCTCGCGAAAATTTCAAATGCACTTGTTCATCTTTCAATATTTGAAAGTTGCATTAATAGTAGCTCATATGGTAGCTGATTGAAACTTGTCTGTCTGAATAGCAAACTGCAGATATTGACCTCAGTGCGCAGACGTGAAGGCTGATCATGATCTACACTGGTTGCAAAGAGAAAATTATTTGACGCCAGCAGCATATGAGTTGATTGTGACACTTCAGGTCAGCGACTCTAACCACTCGACCACGGAGGTACTTCCGTGAAGTTATTTGCTTGATTATTTATTTAGAAATTTGAATTAAAAAAATTAAAGTTTTGCATTATTTTCAATGGGTTCAATGTCAGCTGTATATTTTTTTTTCATTTTTTCTGAAACTTACAATCAATTTTTCTGGGTTTTTTTTCAGGATTTGATTTCTACATGGAAGGATATAAAGTTTCCACTTCAGCAAGCATGACAGCTGATATGTATATGTAGCAACCAAAGACATAGTTCAGGCTTCCAAAACTTTCACTGCAGATGTATTTATATATACATGTATGTTTCATGCACTGCCAAAGCAAATGAACAAGGCACGGCGGAATTATTTAGTTACTGTTGATTTTGAGTGATAGTGGTCGTCGAAATTTTACTGATATAGTGCTGAAGATGAGAATTGTTGTCTGCACGTCTGCTGACTGTTTTAGTCTCAGTTAATGCTTGATGTACTACAAAATTAACACGGGGTAAAACCAGAAACGACCGTTAACCAAAACAGACGACAACTAGATACCATTTTCCGCAAAACTCTTCACAGAGACACTTCAACTTGCTTTCAAATCTAATCACAGGACATGCTCTGGATATAGAGTTTCATGTTTTAGAGCCAAATGTTAAATCTATAAATGTTGTGCAATTTTTATGTGCCAGGTCCGTTAATTTTGAGGACCATTGATCCAGTTTGGATGTTATACTTACTCTTGATATTTATATTATCATGAAAGATGACTGTAAACTGGCTGTCATTTGAACAAGAAAAACAAATTACAGTAAACTCCGGTTATAACGAACTCCTTGGGGTCATTTAAATTTGTTCCTTATGTCCGGAGTTTGTTATATCCATATAATTTTTTCATGTAAAATAAAGAAGAAAAAAACTAGGGCGGAGAAAATTTGTTCCTTATATCCGGATTTTCGCTTTATCCGGAGTCGTTATATACGGAGTTTACTGTATTTCTAACCTTGCTGTAGAAATCGATAGTAGACTCAAAGGCAAAAGAGACGCAACTTTTTCAATTTTTTATTATATATAGAAAATGTAAGCACGCATATTTTCGTGAAATCAAACAGGTGGTGAATGTCCCTATCATACTTCTTAAAGTCAAGATGAACTGACTTATGCAAAAACTGTTTTCATTATCACCATCACTCAGTAATTGAGTGCATAAAGTTTGAGTGCAGAGGTAAAGTTGCGTGTCTCTGGCCGGTGAGTATGTATGATATACTTATAAAGCAGTATTTTTTCAATGATAAGAAACGTTTTCTGACAATACTTAATATAAGTTCGAAAGAAGGCAATAAAACGTTCAAATTTATACAATTCTAATATATAATCTAGTCTGCGGTTTGACTTTACGTTACATAAAGTAGGGAAGGCATACGCATCTCTATAGATATTTCAAAATTAAATGTTTCAGATCTCCAATGTTATTCATAATTTTGTTATTTATATTTAAAGCTATAATACTGCTTAAAATGACCAGAAAAAGTACGGTCAAGAAAAGTTCTTAAAACATGAAAAATGTTTAGAAAATTTATTAAAAATAAGTTATGCTTAACCATTTCTTTCATTAGTACATGCAAACACAAATTTATCATATCTAATTGATGGAAAAATACTTTACGACCTGGCGAGTCAAAAACGATATTTGTCATTTTCAACTACATGTATGTTCAATAGGAATAAAACTGTTGTATGTATTTTTGTTATTTAGCTATAACTTTCGCAATGCTTGTTTTTCAATGATACTAAACCATTGGTGAATGTATTGCATTAAATTGCGATTATGAGTTGAAGGGTATGATCACTTTAAATTTACTGCTACATTTATCTCAATTTGAAACGGTGTTAGGTATCAATGTTTTATTTCGTCGAAATAGTATTTGAAAAAGAAGCTTTTTCTTTAACCGTTCTTCCTGTTCACACGTGTACGTCGACATCCTCTGTCGCGGCAGGTTGTAAGCTATGCAGTTTAAACTAGAGTATGAATTAATAACAATGATAACAATAACAATGATAACAATAACAATAACAATAAGTAACAATAACAACCACAAATAACATAAGTCTACTGTAAACCATGTCAGTAATTTTCGCTCTTTTCATAGACTCCACATTCCACCGCACAATATAATATACAGAATCGTTGAACCTTGTTTTCAGAAATAAGAATTCACCTTCTTTGTGTTGTTTTGTTGTTTATGAAGATGAAGTCGCAAAATATCCGCCCATCAAATTACGAACGTTAATTAATCTGAAAATTCACTGGTTTACAGTAACTTTTAATTATGTGTCTTAAACTGCGTTAGCTACACCCTGTTGAATGTGCGGCACTGCGGCTGTGGGATGATGACATACACGAGAGCAACAAGAACGTAAGTAAATTATAAGAAATAAGTGAAAAAAACGTGACTATAACTGTTGAAAGCTTTACACCGTTCAAGTTCAATCAAAAGACATGTACTACATTAATTTAAAAGGTCTAGTAATTCAATGTTGAGAATACTTGTAATAAACAATTTAATTAAAGTGATCTCACCCTTCAAACTAACTATCATAATCAAAGTTTAAGAAAAGCATTTAGCAATGGTTTTCACTCTGAGAAAAACGAGTGTTGGAACCAAAATTTTACCTAAAGTAAACGGATCTGTTTAACAGTTATTTCCATTGAATACAGTTGAAATCCTTTTGGACTATTCTTGTGGATAATATTTACTTTGTCGCGTAATAGCGTTCCATTTACGGTTAGTTGAACCGCTCAAGTTAAGAATAAGATTGTGTGTAGAGGGTGACCAATAGTCAATTGTTGACCAATGATATTAAAGTAAAGGTGGTAAGGTAAATGTACTAGACAGGTTTGTCAGTTCTAGCGTGCACACCCAATACTCGTGTGCAATCAAGTTTAAAAAATTTAATCAAATAATATGTATAAAATTGTTAATTTTCGTGTGAAGTCCACACACGCCATTGAGAAAAGCGCTGACTGTTTTTGGACACAGGTTTTCAGAGTTCATGCTCTGTTTTTTCCTGGACCTCGCGTCTTTTCGAGGATATGGTTTTTTTTCCGATATGAACATAGATAAAGGAAATAGAGAGTATCTTGTATTTTATACATTTGTGTACGCATTTAGACGATAAATAATGCATCTCTTGTATTAAAAGTAAAGAAAGTATTGTATTTTTCTATTAACAGGGAATGTTTATGTAAAATGCATTCTGGGAATTGTTTGGTATAAAGCCAATGTATAGTCTAAGGTTGATGTAATACATCTACATGATTATATAATATAGAGGTACATGTATAAAATAGTATGTATGTGGAAATAAACGGTCCCGTATCCAGTTGTGCACCGCTACTGGGCGAAACATATTTATGTGTTACTTCATAATTCATTTTAAGTGAAAACTTGAAAATCTACATACAGTAAACACCGTATATAACGAATCCCTTGGTCCTATTTAATTTTATTCGCTATATCCGGAGTTTGTTATATCCGTTTATCATTTTCATATAAAATTAAGAAAGAAAAAGCATTGAGTCCAGAAAATATGTTCGTTATATTCAGAATTTCGTTATATCCAGAGTCGTTATATACGGAGTTTACTGTATTGTCACTTCTGCTAAGATCTGCTTAAATGATTAAAGTCCCTTGATCACGTTGGATGTCTTATCGTTGTTGAAGGAGTTTTAACGCCCATTCCAAACGTTATTTTGATAATTTTAACACGTGGACAGTTTATCTTACAATTCTTCCTGGGAAGAATCCGTACTAAACTCCTATCCTCAGTAAGAAACTGCCCAATTTTTCAAATTACGAAACATTGTTGGTACCAGGGCTCGAACCCATGACCCTAAGTCAAAGAAAGGAAACCGATTTCAAATCAACTACTCCAATCACTCGATCACGAGTTATGTCTTATCGGCAAAATAGACCCTTATTTATACTTTTTGCTTTTTAGAAAGAAGATATGTGTTATAAAAACAGTGCAAAAAATGCTTCCTGACTATTTTTTCTTTAAGAAGTGATATTGATACGAAAGAATGGCATGTACATCATTGTTTTAGGGTAAATAGAACGCAATTAAATTTCTATTGATAAATTCATATATTCTTTTTGAGTAAGTCCAAAGTGATTATGGGACTTTAAAATTATTTAGTTCTGTTGAAATGGTACTCAGGATCAGGGAATATACTCAGTACCGTTAAGTTTCAGCTTTTTAGGTGTCGTAAAAAGTCTTGATTGGTGGTTCGTTTTTTCAGACAAAATGTGAATAAACTGTTGAAAGATAATTACCAGGCACTCATTTATAAGTAAATAATTCAGGATAAACCCGTAAAGCTAATTTTCGGTTTCCGAACATTACGAATAAAATCATGCTGGGTTTGAAAACAAACATATATTTTAAAATAAATCGATAACATATCGAAGACCCCGAATAGCTCTGTTGGTAGAGCCTTAAGATGTAAATGTCTGAGGTTCCCGGTTCGAATCTTTCATCAGGCCTGACGTTTCAGGTTTTAGTATCTTAACAAATAAGTTTGCGTATATTTGGCCATACAGCAACTTTTCAAGATTCGTGCAATTTCATTCTTCATCCTTCTGCAGGTATATAGGAAAAACAGATCTCATGGAATATAAATAATCAAAATTGATGCATAAAAAAGTGTCACATAGCCATCCACTTTAAATTTTAAAAAAATGAAACCATTTGATCAGGATTCGGACTACTGAAACCTTGCCTACAAGTTAGACATCTTACCTCTACGGAACTGTCTATATGGTGCTGAAACGTATGTGTTCGATATATAATCAACTGAAATAACGAAAACACACAACCGAACGTAACCGAAGAAATGAGTGCCATGTAATAATTGTCACACAATAGACTAATTATCAATGTTGTGCCATCATGCCATAATTTGTATGTACATGTACATATTTAAAAGGGTTCCTGTCAATATGCTGTATATGCATACGACCTAATAAATTATCTGTTCTGTTCTGTTCTGTTTTGTTCCTTACTATTATAATATCTACCCATCTCAATTGCTAGCCGACAAGAAGATAAACCACCAGAGCCCATAACGATTGTTTTAGTGTCATTAAACAAGACAGTGTATGCTTGATGGGCATTGGAATGGAAATGTCACCATTTTTTCAGTCTTAAAAATTGATATGTGTTATCCCGATTTGTTCATGGTACCGCGGTACTTAGTGTTTTCATAAAAACAAAAAGACAATATATACATGTATTTTGACAACTTTAGTAATGATTACCTTTATAGTGTTATTTCTTTCTTATGTTTGATTTGATAGTTTTTTCTTTATTATCCGTAATATTCTATACCAAATATAGTTTATCATAAATCAACTGTACATTGAATCTGCAGTATAAATTTCCCGACGTGCGGCCTTTAGAAACTTCAGTATCCATATCCTACAGATGCAATAGATACATTGTATAATTATCCGTTTTCATCTTCAATCTTCTAGACATGAGAACAGACTGAGCGCCAATCTTTAGAAGTAATAGCTGTTCTCATTATGATGTCATGATTCCTGTAAGCTGTGTCCATCAAAGTTCGATGGCATTAAGATCAGCATGGTAGGCCGGAAGTCATTAAAATTATTGGACATGGTCTTGCAGTAATCTCTCTTATCTATATTCTGGTGCTGGCTGGTACGCTCTGCCAAGCTGACAGAGGTCCGCTCGTCTTCTCGCGAAATCATGCTTTCTTAATCAGTCTTAAATGTTCTGTTCTTGGACATTTATCTGGCTGATGTTATGGTATACAATGTTATCTACTATCAGCACATATCACTCGGGTAGACTCGGCAGTAGTTTCTTTTTGTGCCACTTCTTTAAGACAAAGGTATAAAGCTACGAATTAATTAATGGACGTATTGATGAAAGAACGCTCCAGCTCCAAACTGGACACACACAAAAAAAGATTAAACAGTGTCTCGAGCCTACGACTTCATGAATCAAAATACCGCAAAGGCAAGCGCGCCAGCCTTCTTACTCTACGGACTGTTTGGTGCTGTAACTTCAGTCAGTACCATTGACTTATCTGCAATACTGATAATCAACAGATCGATCACATGTAGGTCAGCTGACATATTATCAAAGACCTATGGTACTTGCAAAACATGACAAAGTAATCTATACCCTTCTGACCGGGAATATGGCCTTCGCAACGAGTGCAGATCATGATCAGCCTGTACATCAATGACCTTTTATAGTATTGCTGTTCACTGAAATGTTGTTGTGTACTGGAGTACTGCATTGTAATACTGTCAGTCTAGATGGTATATTGTTTTGATACAGTAGAGTCAGTAGCTCTATATCGCTCACCTGAGTAAACAGAGAACATCTGCAACCTTTGAGTATTACTGAATATCTTGACTGTATAGCCTATAAAGATATAACTACATATATGTGCAAGACATATCCTAAGATGAAAATAAAGTAGATTTTCCAGATTTAGATGTTTTATATAGAATATATCGGGAAATCAGCCCCAACCCATTTAGGCCCAACTTTTTTTAGGAATCATCATATGAATAATTTCGGTAGAGGGTGATGAGATAGTCATTTAGTCAAATAAAACTGAATTCTGCCCACTAGTTTCAGAGAAGATGCTTTTTGAAGTTTCTATTCGATTACATAGAGAAAACAATCCGATCTGCTGGGTGTCTCATCTTTTAAGGAATCTACTTCGTTATAACAGTCCTAAAGTGATCATGTTTGTCAAATCAAATTAAATTCTAACCAGTAGTTTCAGAGAGGAAGATTTTTTATGTTTTTATAAAGACTCTATAAAGAAAACAATCCCACCTACTGTAGCCCTTATTTCTTTTATGAATCAACTTTATTTTATCAATTTTGGTGATCATCTGTGGAACGCTACATTAAATTCTGATCAGTAGCTTCAGAGAAGATATTCGAAGCTTTTCCTTTTGGTTACCATAGCAACCAGAGGTCTGCATTGATCAGAATTCTTTGAGAATATTAATAGAGGTTCATACAAGGCACATCCCTGCCAAGTGTCATTAACATTGGGTTTCGTCGGAGATGTAGTTTAGTTTATACTAATTTATTTTAGCTAGATTGTGAAGAAAACTTGCAGCTTATCGAGTCACTCCGAGACCTCTTCCTGGAAGAACCAGTATTGGTGTCATATGAGGAAGTACGGTCGTGACCCTGGTGGAGCTCGAACCCGCAACCTCCGGGATGTCGTTTAAAGCAATTGTTGAAAACACGAACAGCAGTCACGATAACTCACCATGGCTCTATGCGTAATTTACTGGTCCAGACCTACCCCGCCATCTAGTTTGAATATCACAGACCTAAAGGTTTTTCAGTTATTGAATATAACACATCTCACATTGACCTTTGACCCAGTGATTAATAGAGAGGTCACCTAGAAGATAAAGTCAACTTGTCACTGAAGTCTGAGGATCCAATGCCCAATGGTTCTTGAGCCGTCGAACATATTATGTTTAACCATGGACCTGGTCAGTTTTGACTCTTGGGGTAAATGTGGACAAACTTCACAGGAGCCCACCAGACAATGCTTTATCATTTGGGCCACACAGTTTTGACATTTATTTAGTACAGGTCCACTATACCATGTTGCACACCAACTATCTAGGGTCTACGTCCTGTGGTTTTGAGAAGCAGATTTTTCTATGTAAGCTTATGTAAAATCAAGTGATCCCCACCGGGTCAGTTTTGACCCTGGGTGCATGGGTTAAACAAAATTGGTGCAGGAACACTAGGCAATGCTACAAACCAAATATCTAAGCGATAGACATTGCGATTTTGGACAAAAAGATTTTTTAAAGATTCCAATATTTAGATATATGTAACCTCAATGGCGGGGCCCATTTAGACCCCAGGGGTGTGACTTGAACAAATAGACAATGCTACACACTGAATTGCTAAGCTCTGTGACTTTAGGTTTTAGAAAAGAAGAGTTCGCTATATAACTAAATGCAAAACAAGTGACCACCAGGTGGTACAGTAAAACCTCAAAACTCTGGCCGGCCCTCGGCGAGGCAAATTTGGCCTGATTTCTGAAACGGTCGGATTTTCAAGGGGATGAGGTTTTGTAAGTTTAATGTCCGTATCATCTCTTAAAAAAATATCGTTATACTATCAGTTGATGTCATAGTCTCACGGACATTAAGCATTAAAGTTATATTACCCTTCAACTTTTTTTAAATTGACTGACGATCAAGAAGGAAGATGAAAACTTAGTAAATGCTTTGAAACATGTCAAACTAATTACATGTATGTCATTGTAAGATATAAATTAAATGTATGTAATAGAAAGGATTGATCGCTATTTTTGACAAGGATAGTCAAAAAAGATTTTAACTTATTTTTCTCTATATTCAAAGGGAATGAAACAGAGATCATACAGATTTATATATTTTTGTTAAAACTTTGGCAGTGTTCATTTATTTAGTAGAAAAACTTGTCTCCTTTTAAATTATGAGTCACTTTGAAGGATAATATCATTTTAGACTATGAATACTTCAAAGAGCCGGTGTTCCTCCGCGGTATTTCCTAGTTCCTCCGCGGTATTTCCTATCAATATATACATGTACATGCCTGTAAAGCCACTTTCCTCTCATCGCAGTTTTCTTTTGTTCGAAGTTCGCTCCTTAAAAGGGTACTCTGCATGTGATTTCAAACCAGATTTATTTACAGGCTTTTATGATTAAATCTGAAGGGTCATTGTATATAGATACATCTTCTAAGGGGAGAGGTGGCGTAGATGTTAATGTGTCTGCCGCTCATCCCGGAAGTTGCTGGTTCGAGCCCCTCTGGGATCACGACCTTACCTCCTCATATGACACCAGTCCTGGTTTAACCAGGAAGCAGACTCGAAAGTGACTCGATAAGCTGAAAGCATTCTTCACAAAGGAGCTAAACTTAATAAGTATAAATAAATAAAACTAACAGTAGTCTGGCAGGACGTGTACTAGTACTGGTACATGTAATAATGATAAAACCGAGTAGATTGGAAAACCCGACAGTTATGGGGATTGTTTCTTCAGGTGAAGACGTTGATGGTTAAAACATATTTTGAGTTTCAAGTCAATACGTTTGATAGTATTCAAGATATTGGACTTTATAAGAAAACGCCGACGCCGGGGCGAGTGCAATAGCCTCCTTATTCTTCGAATAGTCGAGCTAAAAAAAGAATGAAGCGATATAATCTATATCGGGCCTACTTTTCCGAATAAAAGAACTGATAGTATAACTCAAGAAAATTCCATGAACGGTGTCATTTTATTCCTGTAGGAATACAATGATAATCAGACACAGTTATCAACATTCTTAGGTACACTGAAACTATTGCGTTCTTCCAGTCAGAGCCAGTCGGTATCGCACCCTTAAATTTTTTTAATGAACGTGTCCATCATTCAATTTTACACAATGCAAATCATGTTCAAAGGGGTACTCACAGAAAATTACAGACTGAACGATGTACAGTGTAGATCATGATCAGGCAACAACAGTTTAATCAAAGTTGATAAAAACAAAGTCACATTTGTATCAAATATATGAAAATATTTACAGAACATGAGGTTGTTTCGCGTCCTGAAGTAAAATAAAATATCAACATGGCACGTTACGAATGAAAAACGAGTATTCCAAGGCCGTTGCACTCTCACAAGAGTATCAAAGTGTCATATTTACATCTGGATTCCTCGCACGCACGTTATGGAATGTTACACAAATCATGATCTATGTCCAGCTTTTCAGTTAATTCATACACTTGTCTTCCTGCGCCTACAACTTTATCCAGAAGCTGGAGAACAATTTCATAGTCCTGTTTACACATCACACTAATCAGATCCCTCCGCGACGGTAACAAGTACACTGCTATTGCCGCCATCTTGCGCGTTATCCACGGATGAGGTTTGGCCAACGTTTGTTCATACACTTCGGTTGCTATTTTAGATGTTTTGTCGAGGTCTGAACATTTACTTATCCTTGACAGAAATTCAAGTATAAATTCTAAAGCCCACCGAAGTCTTAATAATGTCCTTGTTCCGGAATGACTTAATTTGTTTGACCCTTTGTGCACGACGGAAGGGTTGTTAAGTTCGAACTGAATCATTTTCCCGGCGGTGGTATAATGCCGACCTTGGTCGCCTGTCTGTTTTCTTTCAATTGCATATATTTTGTGCTCTAGATCTTTGGCAACGAAACCAAATAAGCGCCCAGTCAACTGAAAGAATCTGTAAAAGATGAAAATGTATTACTAGAAATGAAATTCAAAATTTAAAAATGAAAGTGAGAATGCGTGAGGCATTGATCGAGTGCTCTGAACTACCAATCTGGGGTCCCTGGTAAATTTCAGAAACGTGTTAATGCTGTTTCTCATCTAGAGATAAACTGGTTAGAAACCCAGAGGTACAATGTAGTATCGCATGTATCGGACGGCGCTATACACCGGGAACGTGAAAGAACCCAGGGATCTTTTTTGTAAAAGGGCTAGGGTCTGAATCTAATTCATTTTCCTGATTAAAAGTTCCTACTTACAGTAAAATATTAGCCTAATTAAACACTCAATCACCAACACTCAATCACAAAAGTAGGTTTAAATATTATTTCAATGATATATGTAAACGCGTACTTAAACGTGACGTTCTCTTTTTTTATACAAGTATTTGCAAAAATAAAAGTCCAATACTTAGCTCTGTCAGCAAGTATTTTCATGTGATAAAGCAAAGCATGTTATTTTCGTGAAGTTGGCAGACTGGCAGCGTAGCAGCGTGAACTTGGCAGACTGGCAGACTGGCAGCGTAGCAGCGTGAACTTGGCAGACTGGCAGCGTAGCAGCGTGAACTTGGCATACTGGCAGACTGGCAGCATAGCAGCGTGAACTTGGCAGACTGGCAGCGTAGCAGCGTGAACTTGGCAGACTGGCAGCGTAGCAGCGTGAACTTGGCAGACAGGCAACGTAGCAGCCTAGCAGCGTGAACTTGGCAGACTGGCAGACTGGCAGCAGCCCAGCAACTCAGCAGACGAGCCGCTCAGCAGACCAGCAGCTCAGCAGACCAGCAGACCAGCAGCTCAGCAGACTAGCAGCTCAGCAGCTCAGCTGCTTAGCAGCTCAGCAGCTCAGCAGCTCAACAGCTCAGCAGACCAGCAGCTCAGCAGCTCAGCAGCTCAGCAGACTAGCAGCTCAGCAGCTCAGCAGACCAGCAGACCAGCAGACAAGCAGACCAGCAGCTCAGCAGATCAGCAGCCGAAACTTCAAAGTATAAGATTATGCTATATTGAATGAAATGGATGTTTAAAAGACAATTAATATACATTTTGATATTTTATATCTTATACCGGTTTTCATTTGTTTCCGTTACTTGAAGAGTTTTTGATGCAAGCAAACTTTTTGCTGCCAGCAGCCCAGCAACACAGCAGCTCAACAGATCAGCAGCTCATCAGACCAGCAGCTAAGTAGACTAGCAGCGCAGCAGCTCAGCAGATCAGCAGCCGAAACTTCAAAGTTTAAGATTGTGCTATATTGAATGAAATGGATGTTTAAAATACGACAGAGGCATAAATTATGCGTAGATACAATTAATATACATTTTGATATTTTATATCTTATATCGGTATTTATAAGTTTCCGTTTATTGAAGAGTTTTCGCTGCAAGCAGACTTTTCGCTGCAAGCAGACCAGCAGCTCAGCAGACCAGCAGCTCAGCAGACCAGCAGTTCAGCAGCCGAACTTTCAGAGTTTAAGATTGTGCAATACTGAATGAAATGGATGTTAAAAATGACAGAAGCACGGATTATGCGTAGATACAATTAATTTACACGCCCTTTCATTTTCATACTTTTTATCTTATTTCCGTTAGTTTCCGATACTAGGACAGTTTTGTTGCAAGCTCACTTTTCGCTGCAAGCAGTCCAGCGCCAGCAGTCCAGCAGACCAGCACCTCGGCAGACCAGCAATTCAGCAGACCAGCAACTCAGCAGGCCAGCAACCCAGCAGCCTAAACTAATCTAGCTGCAACAGGAGCACGATGTATGCGTAGATACAATTATGTAACACGCCCTTCTATTTTGATATTTTATATCTTATTTTCATTAGTTTTCGTTGCTAGAAAAGTTTTTGCTGCTAGCAGACCTTTCGCTGCTAGCAGCCCAGCAGCCCAGCAGCTCAGCAGCCCAGCAGCCAAAACTTATCCAGCTGCAACAGGAGCACGATATATGCGTAGATACAATTATTTTATACGACCTTTTATTTTGATATATATTCATAAGTTTTCGCTACTAGATGAGTTTTCGCTGCTAGCAGACTTTTTGCTGCCAGCAGTCCAGCAGCTCAGCAGCTCAGCAGTTCAGCAGCCGAAACTTCAAACTTAAAGATTCTGCTCAAT
>JAFMSR010000009.1:22616727-22634756 GCA_022818135.1 Saxidomus purpurata
GGTAAAACTACTAAAAAGTTTTGCTATTAAGACCACCCGATATTACGGCCACTTCATGCCGGTCCTGAGTATTTGTAAAGCTGTATGTCTGAACAGTCCACGCCTTAACTTGTTTATTTTCAACTTCTTTTTCTCTGGATGTTAATCGGTTATGTTTAAAATGTAACCGTATTTCATTCCAACTTGTCAGAATGACATTTAAATTACGGACACGGTTAATAACTTAGCTACATACTAGAACGATCATATATTTTCATTCAATGACATTTTGAAAACTGACATTTATATTTCCATATCAATTCATATTAAATTAATAATTTAAAACGTTTAATGGATATTTCATTTTCCGTATCAATAACATTTTTACATAATTATTAAGTACCGGTATAAAATGAACCATGTATAGATAAAATGTACAAGGTCTGAAAAATGATTAAAAAGTCACACATGGACTATTCATAACATCTTATTTAACATTTTAACAATGTTTCGTGAAACAAACATTATATTTCAAATACCATTTTGGAGTATTATCCGAACACTGTATTTTAGCTTTTGTATATATGACAAAGCAGTCACGAGAGGTCAAAATACCGTGTGCGATTTATACATACACTAGACTACTAAAACGTAAATCAAAACTACAAATTGAAAGACCAAAAGTATTTCAATCAAGATAGTTACAGTTAGTTAAGTATTTTCGTCATATGATCATTTATTGGTGTATGATACTCTTAATGTTTTGTAGTTAAGAACAAAAGTTGTCTTTTAGCCTTTGAACAATGAAACCATAAAACTATTTGTGATTATTGAAGCACATGAATGTATTGTAATAGCCAAAAAAGTAAAGAAAGAAATTGCGAGATATATGAAAAGGGTATTTTAGAGGCACTCAAACGGAATCGTAATTTTTGTAGTACAAATCTATGTAATCTTGCATAGTTATTAGACACTATCATAAAAGCGGGAAGTAAATTCCTGGTGTTACTTCTCAACTGGGTGTTTGTGAGTTTTAGACAATCAATACATGTGAACATTAGAAAAACGGTCGCATTTCCGATCGCGACAACGATGCAACCAATTTTAGATATCAAGGGAGACAACAAAGTTTACAAATGGAAATAAGCACAGCTTGATTTAATTATACATATGACAAAAAGATCAAAGATAATACATGTACATATCTGTTTTGCTCTGATATTGCAATTTAGTGGATTGAAATGGGAGAAAAGAACTAAATAATGCATACCATCGGGTTGGTTTTTTCCTCATAAACGTTAGTGAAAATTACGACTGGAGTCCTTAACTCTTACACATGCTGCAATGTACTTTTTTCAAAATGCAGTTAATACTCTCAAACGTATCATTTTAATAATTTGAATCTACATCTGCATGTTTTTGCGTCTTCGCATGTTAATATTATGTAATAAGACATATGTGAAGCGTGACATAAACAATTTAAATGAATTACACAATGCATCTGGTTTGAAGCCAATCTGATACACCTCAACTTATTTCTACTAGTGGAAAAATGTTTTTGAAATCAGTTTTAAACATTTAAGTGTTCATTACGTTTGTGTTTACCAGACTGTGTTTGGTAAAGGAATTGTCTTTTTCGGTGTTAGCTAAATAAGCTGCCTTTTGACCTAATTTTAGGACCAATCAAATGTTACGAATGGAAGCGCAGTGAACGGAATTTGTTCACGACTCTCTTCTTAAAACAGATAACGTGGCTACTGTGTCCGCCTGTTTTATGAATGAATGCCTTGCTATACGACATTATTGTACAATACTCTATCAATAGTTGCATGTGCGTATAGGAATATCCCGCTCTCGGGTATCTTATTTAGCTCAATGCTGTTTATCTTTTTTAAAGATATATTTTGTAAATGGTCTTTTCCAGCTCATATTTCGTAACCACCTTGTATACATTTCCCTAAAATAACAGTGTGTTTTGGAATAATTTGGCGGTTCAAAAAGAAATGCATAAGATTCCAATTGCATGGATCCGCCACATACTAGCAATACAATGAGGAACATCAGGTGCATGTGGTGTCACAGATACGTTCCCCTCGGCATTTACCATAAAAATGTAATCAGCTAAAACTGTAGACGCGAGATTCAATGAACGATCTAGAATATGAAATTTGCAGTGCATATGAATATACTACCGCCTTGCAATATTCATTATACAGGTAGATATACTCCTTTAAAGTCTCCTTTAAATAAAATCAGATTGAAGATGTGTAAGCAGGTTATTTATATAGGTACATTTTTTTGTATTTGTGGACGCATCAGTCCCTAAAAAAAGCGAGACATGAGCCGTTTTCCAGTCAATTGGAACTTGAACTTTAGTAATGGCCTATTGAAGTATATTGGTAAAGGTAAACTTAGTTCAACGGAATCTTCTTTGAACAGGCGAGGATTGATTAAATCAGGACCAGACACTTTAGAAGGGTCGTGGTCGCGATGGCATCTCTAACACCTTCGGGAGAAATATTGATATTGCTAAAAAGATATTGTGCTGAGAAATCAAAATGTCAGGTGGATACTTGTTCTTGTCGTCAACACAAGGCTGCTAAGTGGAGAACGTGCTTGGTAGATTTACTTTTGGTGTAAATAGGCTTATTCCATTTAAAGGTGTACATTATCGATTCAAAATAACAAACATATTTTGTACCTTGCAATCCATACTGAGAGATAAAAGAATTTCATTTACCTTTGAAAGCGGACATAAGTCTCAAATACTAATACAGTAGTTTTTATTTGGTTCAAGTATGATACTCCTAATGTTTTATAATTGATATCAATAGTTGTTATTTGCCCTTGAACCGACGTAATCTATTCAGATACGAACACGCTATAATGAGATCATTTATGTTTATTGAGGCATATAATTATGAAATGAACAAAAGAACAAAACATGAGATATTTGCATAGGGTATTTTAGAGGCATTCTAAATTTTTTGTAGTGTTTGCTACTGAGGGGTTGTATTGGCATATCCGGTTAAACGCATGATATGATGTGAGCACATACTTTATACGTTCATGTACTGATAGTCAGCGTTACATTTGTAGCATGGATGTAGTTAACTTCCTTTTCTTTTACATGAGCTGAAACTATTTCAAAACAAACTAGAACTATCACTGGAAGTGAATAACAGCCCCACTTATACACAGGTCATTGTGGCACTAATGTTCTATATTGTATCGCCGCGTGTCGCATTCCCGAGCGTCAACTACTCCTGAATTAACTTCTGTTTTGCGCTATCACGGGGCTATGATGCTTGTTGACGTTAGGAACCCCCACTTTCGCTATAAACAAACGCCATTTTTGCACTCGCAGAAAAATGAACAGATGTAAAATAGCCTGTTTTAACTAACAACTGTTTATTCCATTGAAAAACAAGTCTGTATTTTTAGATAAAATTCAAAGCATTATCGTGTCCACCAGCAACAGTGCTGATCTAAAACATGACTTCATCCTTCCAAGTAAACACTACTTAAATACCATAATGTTCCTTTCCTGAAGGGGTGTTCTAATGGGTACTGTCAGTTATAACATGTATTAATTTTGGGAGAGATCTCTTAGGTTTTCAGTTTCAGTCTTCTGCGAAAAAGGCTATCTAACGTCAGTACTCCCCCACCAGCATGACAAATGCATATCAAATAGTAAAGAGAGAGGGGTGCCTCTGTGTATATGTCTGTAAATTGCGTGGTTTCCCAACTAATCCTTACGTGATATAGTTGACAACAGAGTGTCAGTTGACACTATTAAGTCTGGACAAAAGCCAGTGTTAACTTTAGTGGAAGAGGCATAAACATTTGTTTATATTAAGGAGCTAGCAGAGGTAGGTTATGGCTACACTTGTGCTGAAACTATAACACTCGCAGCTGACTATGCAGAAGCCCTTGGAAAAGAATAGCTGACAATCCTGTCAATGAGAAATCGTTCTATGCCTTCTTGAATGGCCAGAGCTGAATGTAATTGGCCCATCTACATGCAGTTTGTCTGAACAACGTGCAAAGTATGACAATGGTATATGTATTTATAATTATGGCTGTGAACTTGCTAGTATGATCTCAGTGATAAGCCACAGATCATCTATAACATTGAGAAAATAGTATAAATACTGAATTTAGACCATGTAATGTAGTTGCAAGTTAAACTGCCAAGCCTCAGGTCATCATTACTGAACGTTCAAAATCAGTGAAAGTCATTGATGGAGGTAATGCTTTGGCGCAGAGTGTCCTAGCATTGCTTGTATTTCTATGTGAAAGACTTGAAGACGGTTCTAAGGATGGAACTGCAGGAGCTGATGGTGTAAATACCAAAACAGGCGTGTGTATTGATGTATTTCACAAATATCTAAAAGTCATTTGATTAAGTTTGCTCAAGGTAGAGACAAGTCTGGTACCATTCTTGTTCTTTATGGTGGTCATAGAAGTCATATTTCTGTTGATCTAATTGAACGGGTTCAAGGTAATAAATTTGTATAATGTTTGTTGTTACCCGACATACATCATCCATTGATGTTTGATGGTTCGGATCCCTTCAGCTGAAGATTAGCCAAAGGTGTACCACTTTGCACATTGTAACCACAGTGTTATTAGCAGGTACATGTACATAATGTTTGTGACTCGTATGCAAAGACTGCTCAGCTGTGTCCCATAATGACACAGACTTTATTTAAAAGTAGTTGTAGTAATGTAGAAAATGACAAGGACACCAATAATTCAACATTACTATTTTACGTACTGAACATTCACGTACAGACAACAGTAAATGTAAAGATGTTGTTGTTGAGAAGTTAACTAAAAATGAAGAAGTGGAAACATTACTGTTGGTGGACAGGCTCTTTAGGGTAGCACAGTTGAAAACCTTAAACACTATCACCAAGAATCTGAAAAGCAAAAACCCAAAGCCATGTACACCACTTCCTGGTCCATCACATACAAATATAACCTGTGATTAACTCTCAGACTGACTCAGGTGGTGAATCTGAAATGTGTTGTGTTTGCAACGTCGTGATTTAAGAGATGATACTCATGTGTGGTGTGATCACCAGGTCCGCTTGAAATACTGTACTTCTGAATCAGTTGTAAAAAAACTGAATTCAATATAAATGTCGTATGTAAAGTATACGTGATATGTCTGTTACAAGAATATAATATTCCTTGATCAAACCTGAACATATTTGCATGTCCAGTTATGTATGATATAGTTTTTTACATGTCTATAAATAGACGGGAACAGGTGACGCCATGATGGAAGCTAATTGCATACATGAATTTTTAAATCATGGGCTCGAGCTGTACAGGATTTTGACGGTCATTATAAAAAAATAAGACGTTTTAATGTTTGGAAAGAGACGGTACGTGTATTGTTACATATTTTATGTTGTTGTTTGGATTTTTTCTGTTACATTGGTTAACTGGTTAAGCTTAGATACTGTAGAATAGCGTTAGTCCTGTAAAGTACTGTTGTACTCTATATTACTGTAGAACTCTATACATGTACTTCTGATAAGTACTGAAGTACTCCATTACACACATATCTGTTCAAGCACTAAAATACTCATTTTGTTACTGCAGAATTGTTGTTTTTTCAGTTTAATTATTATTTTGGAAATACTACAAATGAAAATTTCCGGAAGTGCAAAAATGTAAAACCTCAGCAGTGACCCCTTTTAGGTCTATAATTAACAACGTTTAAAAGGTTTCGTACAAGAACGTTTCCTTTTCCGTATCAAGTTAAAATTGAACGCCACGTACAGAGATTGCATGTACATTGCAGAGTGTCGTGATCAAGCAAGGTCGCCGGTTGTTTACATATTAAGTATGAAATGTACCAAACAGAGTGTATTACAAACGTATAAACAATAAACATGGTTTGAAAAACACTATTCATATCATCCTTTTAAATAATATAATTATTATATTTTCTTTATTTACTACTTTCGAGAAACAAACATTCTGCTTCAAATAGCCTTTTGGAGTACATACAGACTTCTAAAATGTAAATACATATCAAAGAAGAAACGGTCCGCAGGATTTGTTATCAAGACGGTTTCAGTCAGTTAAGCCTTCTCGTCATATGATCTTTTTTTGATTTACGATACTCTTAATGTTTTGAAATTGAAAACAATAGTTGTCATACCCAGCCTATTAAGTGTAACTAGACACGAACCCGCCGTTATAAGACTATTTATGACTACTGAGGCACATGAATGCATTGTCATAGTCAAAAAAGAAAGAAATAAAACGAGAGATATTTGAAAATGGTATTTAAGAGGCATTCAAAAGTATTCAAATATATTGTAGTAGACCTTTTTAAACATTTATACAATCAGACAGTATGTCATCTGCAAATATGATTTATTCACAGTTACTGGCGTTAGCACGGCTGAAGTTGTATTAAACCATACAGTACAGTTCCACCATTAAGACCACTAGATATATAGACCACCCTAGATATTACGACCAGACATTTTAGAACCAAATGCTCAAATAAGTAAGCAAAAGGTCTCGCTAATAAGACCGATTAGTTAATAAGACAACTTTTTACTGGACCGAATGGTAGTCTCATTAAATGAACTTTTTTGCATCATTTTTAGATTAGCAGCTAGACACAAAACTATCACAATATAACCACATTTATTCTGTGATCGACTAGTTTGCCTGTGTGTATATACAGAATGTGACATAGGCAAACTTATACCGATTGGTCGTTTTATGCTCCCCAAAGGGAGGAACATATCGCCACCACTTTGTCTGTCCGTCCGTCCAAGTCTGTCCGGAGCAGAACTCGTAAAGCATTGAAAGGATCCAGTTGATGCTTCACACAATGATAGTGGGAGTGAGTGCATTTCGTATACAGGGAACAATCACTCAGGCTGAACCAATTGTTCGGAGAATAACTCTAAAATGATAGAAGAGATTGGGATAATGTTACACATAATGATAGAGGTCATTGGGTAAAATGTTTGTCCGTCTGGCCGTCATATATATTGCGGAGAATAACTAGACAAGAGGACGCGGCAATGCCGCCAAAGCAGGTTTAAACGGCGCCTGCAGAAATTGTAGAATTAAAAAAAAAACAGTCACCTTGACTCCCCCTATTTTAATAACAGTGACCTTGACCTTGACCCTTGTGACATTGACCCCAAATTTTTGTTTGCTACAATTTAATAACAAATTTTGTTATATTCTTTTCAGTAACAGTGACCTTGACCTTAACCCTAGTGACCTTGACCCCCAAAAAAATGTTTCCCTTTAAACAATCTAAAAACGAAAAATAAATAAAAATCTATTTTATGTAACACTGACCTTGACCTTGAACTTAGTGACCTTGGCCCCGAAAATATTTGTTTTTGCTTAAAACAATCTTAAAACTAAAATTAAATAAAAATCTATTTTTAGTTACAGTGACCTTGACCTTGACCCTAGTGACCTTGACCCCGAAAAATCTTTTTTTGCTTAAAACAATCTAAAAACTTAAAAAAGATAAAAATCTATCTTAAGTAACAGTGACCTTGACCTTGACCATAATGACCTTGACCCTAGTGAACTTGACCCTAGTTACCTAAAGCTTCCTCTCAACCCAAACTACCTACACACCAAGTTTCATTACAATTGGCCACTCCAAACTCAAATTATTGAGCAGAAACCATTTTTCTATTTTTAGTAACAGTGCCCTTGACCTTAAACCTAGTGACCCCAAATGCAATCCCAAGCTTCTTCTCTACACAAGCTACCTACACACAGAGTTTGATTGCAATTAGTCACTCCTAACTTAAGTTATTGAGCAGAAACCATTTTTCTACTTTTAGTAACAGTGACCTTGACCTTGACTCTAGTGACCTAAAATGCAATCCTAAGCGGCGTCTCTATGCAAGCTACCTACACACCAAGTTTTATTGTAATTGGTCACTCCTACCTTGACTAATTGAGCGGAAACCGTTTTTCTATTTATAGTAACAGTGACCTTGACCTTGACCCTAGTGACCCCAAATGCAATCCCAAGCGGTGTCTCCACACAAGCTACATACACATAAAGTTTCGTTGCAATTGGTCACTTCTAACTTAAGTTATCAAACGGAAACCAATGTTTGACGACCGGCCGCCCACCCGGCATACGACATCGCCATTCTAATACACATGTAAGTAGTTTTTTTTCAAAACCTGCTTAAAAAGTATGAAAGTCTGTTTTGCTTGTCTACTCTTACAGTTTTATGTAAGTGAATTGAAAGTTGAAAAAACTAAACTAGTTTGCTGTTCCATCGACAATACACCTGTCATTGTTGCCGATGCTCTTGTCCTCTTAGTAATATATCTGCGATTAGTTTACCAGCGTTGTGTTGTGTCCATTCATTTAGTTATTCATTTCCTGCATCTGAAATATAATGTGTAAAAGATCGTTGTGAATATTTCTATAAAGTAAGGCATAAGATGCAAATAAATTGCTTTTAGTATACGAAAATGTATAACATGTACATGTTATAGATTGTAACACGCCGTCAATCGCACTCATGTCATAAATCATTCATACTTGTTCCGATTGAAGCATTGACAATTTAAACAAAACTATATGTGTTCACAATTGTATCAGATGACGAAGAAAAGAATGCAAATATCATATCTTAAAGGAAGATCAAACATTAAAATTTCAAGTTTCGGTTTTTCTTAAGAATAGAAGGTCATTATGCAGGTTATATTTTTTCTAAGCTGTAAGCAAAAACACCGTGTTTAGTTTTCAACTAAGGTTAGCGGTGGTGTAGAGGTTTAGGTGTCGGCCGCTCATCCCGGAGGTTGCGGGTTCGAGCCCCACTAAGGTCACGACCGTACCTCCTCATATGACACCAGTACTGGTTTTTCCAGGAAGCGGACTCGAGAGTGACTCGATAAGCTACAAGCTTTCTTCACAATCGAGCTAAAATAAATTAGTATAAACTAAGGTTACAAAACATCGGGTTGTGTTTGATGCGCATTATATGTCTCCAACTCTTCCCTTACCGAGACATATAATGCGCATCAAACACAACCCGATGTTTTGTAACCTTAGTTTATACTAATTTATTAAGCAGGTTTTTTGAAAAAAAAACCTACTTATTAGAATGGCGATGTCGTAGGTCGGGCGGGCGGGCCGGAGGGCGGGCGTCAAACATTGGTTTCCGTTGGATAACTTTAGTTAGGAGTGACCAATTGTAATGAAACTTGGTGTGTAGGTAGCTTGCGTGGAGACGCCGCTTGGGATTGTATTTGGGGTCACTAGGGTCAAGGTCAATGTCACTGTTACTATAAATAAAAACGCTTTCCGCTCAATAACTCGAGTCACACATACTAAAAATAGAAAAATGGTTTCCGCTCAATAACTCAAGTTAGGAGTGACTAATTGCAATCAAACTCAGTGTGTAGGTAGCTTGTGTAGAGAGGAAGCTTGGGATTGCATTAGGGGTCACTTGGTTCAAGGTCAAGGGCACTGTTACTAAAAATAAAAAATGGTTTCCACTCAATAACTTGAGTTAGGAGTGACCAATTGTAATGAAACTTGGTGTGTAAGTAGCTTGCGTGGAGAGGAAGCTTTCGGTCACTATGGTCAAGGTCACTTGACTCAAGGTCAAGGTCACTGTTACTAAAAATAGATTTTTATATGATTTTAGTTTTTTGATTGTTTTAAGCAAAAAAAATGCTTAACGGGGTCAAGGTCACTAGGGTCAAGGTCAAGGTGAGTGTAACTAAAAATAGATTTTTTTTAATTTTTAGATTTTAGATTGTTTTAAGCAAAAAAAATTTTTTTCGGGGTCAAGGTCACTAAGGTCAAGGTCAAGGTCACTGTTACTAAAAATAGATTTTTATTTATTTTTAGTTTTAAGATTGTTTTAAGCCAAAAGAAATTTTTTGGGTCAAGGTCACTAGGGTCAAGGTCAAGGTCACTGTTACTAAACTAGATTTTTTATTTATTTTTAGTATTTTGATTGTCTTAAGCAAAAAAAAATTTTTTCGGGGTCAAGGTCACTAGAGTCAAGGTTAAGGTCACTGTTACTAAAAATAGATTTTTATTTATTTTTAGTTTTTAGATTGTTTTAAGCAAAAAAAATTTTTTTGGGTCAAGGTCAATTGTGTCAAGGTCAAGGTCACTGTTACTAAAAAAGATTTTTATTTATTTTTAGATTTTAGATTGTTTTAAGCAAAAAAAAATTTTTTTGAGGTCAAGGTCACTTGGCTCAAGGTCAAGGTCACTGTTACTAAAATAGATTTTTATTTATTTTTAGTATTTTAGATTGTTTTAAGCAAAAATATTTTTTTTATGTTAAGGTCACTAGGGTCAAGGTCAAGGTCACTGTCACTAAAAATAGATTTTAATTTATTTTTAGTTTTTAGATTGTTTTAAGCAAAAAAAATAATTTGGGGGGTCAAGGTCACTTGGATCAAGGTCAAGGTCACTGTTACTAAAAATAGATTTTTATATAATTTTTGTTTCTTGACTGTTTTAAGCAAAAAAAAGTTTAGGGGTCAATAGTAAAAAACAATTTAGTTTTTAAATTGTAGCGAAAAAAAATTTGGGCCCAAGGTCACAAGGGTCAAGGTCAATGGCACTGTTACTATGATAGGGAGGAGTCAAGATGACTGTTTTTTTTTTTAATTCTACAATTTCTACAGGCGCTGTTTAAACCTGCTTTGGTGGTATTGCCGCGTCTTCTTGTTTTAGCTCGATTGTGAAGAAAGCTTGTTAGATATATGTTTATAGTTATTACATGTATATTGTATATTGTATATGATGACGATGTCAGCCGACACGTCGAAATGTGAAATAACTATTTCATAATTATCATGTGTTGTTGTGGAGATATCCAACACTACCGGTACTAAAACGATAAACATTACTTTAAATGAGTACATGTATCATAGTCAGTCAACTGTGGGTATTTCCTAACATGCACAATTAGCTAAGAATAGTATAAACTATTCCCGTTTTTTGACGCCGCTGTCCTACGTATGCACGAAGAACTATGGCGAATGACTTGCGCTTAATCAACGTACAACACGGTGCAAACATAATTGAGAAGTTCGTTATGCTTCAACGTAGACAAATGGAATCAGACACTTCAGCGCCGTTGATGGTAAAAAGATACAAAACAAAGTAAATGCGCCACCCAATCCCACCAATGATGTGAGTGTATTGTCCTTAGGCAAAATAAAATTATCTCTTTGTCTGCAAGATTCATTCCATTTTGAGGAAGTCTCGATAAAGCAATGCTGAAAGAATTTCTTCCGCAATACTGAATATAAGTCACTAAACTTCACCCCTCCCGCCTAAAAAATCCTAGTTTTGGCTATGATGTACATGTACATATCTTTCTGTGCAAAGTGCCGCTTTAAAATGAACTGAGAATCAAGGGGTTCAAATAGCGAGGAAATATAATCACTAAATTCATTCAAAATAAAAGGTTGTCTGCAAACAGTGGAGTGTATGTACCAATACATACCCGTTTTACTTAGGTTATACATGGGTTTATATCTCGGTCCTAGTTTGTTTCAAGAAAACCTTTTCCCTAATGCAAGTCACTTTGTACAAGCAAATGAATCCATCACATTTTCTGTTAATATTAATTTTCTATCCCTACAATGAACGACACATAACTGGAAATTTAATTCGACTTGGTTCTATCGTCGTTCTATCTCATTTTTGTGACGTAAATTGTAATATAAGTTATACAAAGATATAGGTCCTATATAGGAATATAAAAGGACGATTTAAGAACTGGTTTCAAAGTCATATTGGTATAAAAGGGTACAATGCTAAGCTATACGTTAAATACTGATTAAAGGGAAGTAACAAGTGAGTTTAAGTTAAATAAGCATTGCACGATTTACACATATGGGCGAAAAGATTCCATACTGATTAAAGGGAAGTTACTAGTTTGTTTAAGTTAAATAAGTATTGCAAGATTTACACATATGGGCGAAAAGATTCTATACTGATTAAAGGGAAGTTACAAGTTTGTTTAAGTTAACGGAGCATTGCAAGATTTACACATACGGACAAAGACATGGATCTTGCTTCTCTTGACTTTTGGGATAGACACATAACAAAATCAGCATATCTAAGTGCTGTCAGGAAGACAGGTTAGGTGCATTACGCTGTATAATTATACAAAACTTAAACTTACTAAGTTGGTCCTAGACCTTTGATTGAAAGGTTTATTACTTATTCAATTGAACATGTTTATTAATTTCACCGAAACTCATATTCAATTCTTCTTTACTCTGATAACTTCAAAAAAATATGTTACTTATCTACTTGTAGTATTTCATCCAAGCTGAAAATATTATGCCGTATTTATTTAAAGCAAATACTTAAAGAAATACTTTACATCATTTCATTTTTGAAACTATGTATTTGATGATTCGTTCTAAAACATGTTAATTTCAGACCGATCGAAGAATTTTAGTATTCACCAAAATCTGAGAGCCAACAGCTTTAAAGTGATCGGACCTAGCATCTTGAAACTTGATGTTCAGGTTGGTCATGACCAGCAAATGACCCCTATTAATTTAAGGTCAGTAGGTCAAAGGTCAAGGCCATTTGTTTTGTTAAGGCCAACAATCTTTTTTGTTAGGCCAAAATTTGTGGTTCTTTTTCAGGACAATTTTCTTTTTTCAGGCCACATGAATTTTTCTCTTCTTTCTTTTAAAGCCAACTATTCGAGTGATCGCTATTGAACAGTGATACATTTTTAGTACTTTTATGCCGCAGATAGTTAAATTCTGTACCAACAGCCAGTCTGACGGGACTGCTGTTTGATAAAACACATGGTTGTTGGTTACATGGACATTCAACATACTCAAGCACATAGCAATTAGGAAGACAACACATGGTAAGAAATTAAATACCACTTTTTCCTTACAGTATAAAGGACACCTTTAAGATATTCATATATGTTTCATTGGCAGATGTCTTTGGTAAATCTTCTTGGTAAACATTTCAAACAAAAATCAAGAGTTGATGTAGAATCCCCAGTATCTGTTTTGCCCTTCAGTTTGTGACTTTGTCTTAACTTAAATAGCGTTGTTTGCTTTAATTGCTCATATAAACAGCACACTGTATCTTAGAAAGGATTGAAACAAAAAATCCATACTGTTTAGAAATTTCCTAATCATTGGCAATACCCAGAACATGCAGAAGGATGCATGCGTTGTGAACCTTGTATAGTTTTAAACTCCGTGAAGGTATTTATACAAAATAGTGAAACTTAGGTGTTGAAACGTTTTATTGTCTTACTATGCGATATATGTATATGTAATATAACGTATATTTGATGCATTTGTGAACACGTAGCTTTCCTATGAACGTTTTCTAAAGAAATTTGATGTTGATATTTATAGCGTATAAATCTGTTTACATGTAAATGTAGGGAGGTGTAGAGACAATACTGAGGTTAATCCTTGAAACATTACAAATTCACATATATAAATTTCAGGTATTCTTACGTCTTCCCTACAAGTACTTTTGTCTGTGATAAACTGAAGGATGTGATTTATCTATTATCGTTAATATTGTTATATAATAAATTATGTAATTCATAATTCTGGTTGTTGTGGTTTAATACATACGTATATCATTTAGGTAACTGTTTCATGAGGTTCACTTACCCACCTGTCGAGGGTTAGTGGTTATTTCATGCTTTGATCGACCTTGTTGTCACAGTAAAGAATCCAGACATATCATGATTCAAGCATTGACTCTGTGATGCATGATCTATCATCTACCACTAAATTCTGATTTAAGCTGAAAAATTACAGAACAGAACCAATCGCATTACCAGTCACTTATCAGAGAAACAGTACTGGCTACGGTCCTTTAATTCGGAGAACCTTTATTTCTTACACCGTTTAATAAATACGCTTGATTTTGTAATTGATGCTGATCATCTGTTGTCAGTCATTCAGATGTTTGATTTCACCCAAGCCCACATCTCAACTAAAATGTCAATATTTACCTTTCAAAAAGAGAAGCTCTCTTTCCAGCAAAAATTGCATGTTTTATCCTTTTCATTCTTTCATCAACATTGATATCGCCGTATTGGCTTTTAGAAGCAATTTAACCTAGAATGAAAATTTATTTTGAGTCGACAAGTTACAGAATACTCGCGGTTTTACTTTTAGTGTTTAGAATAAAGAAAAAACACCTGAAAAAAGGGAGAAAAGCTAATAATTTTGTCTGAAATTAGAGTACTCTCGATTATAAAAATGACAATCCTTAGTGACCCCATTGTCGGACCTCATTTGTACTAGTAGCTGGTAGACTGGAGCACATTTGGCAGTAGTATAGTAAGAGTTGTATTCGCATTATTTCATGTTCATGTTCTAAAACAATGCAAGTCGAGACAAACGGATCGAGGACCTACGAAGTTCAGTCAAAGGCGGGTATGAAAGTGTATGGTTTTGACGCGGGAAAATGTAAATATTTTTTATTATGAAAACCGACCACACAGTTCATTCGATTATCAGATTATCTTTCTTGAAAAATGAATAATGCATTAGCATAATGACGTACATTTCTAGGGTTACGTAGACATCGTCTTCTTCTTCTTCTTTCTTCTTCTTCTTCTTCCAGGTAATGGTCACCATCAACTAGTTGATTATACTGCCATATTGAGGGGTGACACATCGTGTTTCCTTTAACAATAGGCTGTTTTTGTGATGAACAAATCTAGCCACGGAGGGGGTAAATACGCCTCTGGGGACCCTCCCAAATTTAATGCACCGATCTGTGTCTGTCTCTGTCATCCTTGCAGACTTCCAAGATCCAAACGAGTTAAGGCCAGTTGCTAGCTCTAAGGGACCTTTCTGCCTTCTACCACCCGTATGATATAGATATATATCGTAAGGGTTTTGATTCTAAAGTCTGTTTTCCAATGAAACTTTGCCTTCTTTATTCCTTACGAGTTCAAGTCCGTCCTACATGCGTCAAGTTGATTACGGTATACCTTATTATACTTTTTTCCGAAAGAAATTTTAGTGTTTTATACAAAATTCCTATTTCGGAAAAGACTAAGATACAGTATATAAGGCACCTCGTTAAACATAGAGTGTCTTCATTGCAGAAATGATCACTTCGATTATCCAATTTAAATATCGCGCCCATGTTTTCCCTGTCACTAGGTCACTCACTGTAATATACAAATGTATCATAATCAGGAGATAAATCACTAATGTTTTTGTATTTCACGTTTGCGTAAGCTTAAGTGAATTGATTTAAATCGAATATAACGTTTAATCGTCTTAACATTCCAAACGTTTTCAACATAAACACGTTTAAATAGGTCGGAAAGCAATTTACCGATACGGAAGTAAACAAAGCGTTGGGTCCCGTAATAATTTTCTATTGTGAGATTTACAAAGGGTTACCGTACAGTATCCGTACAGATAATTCTTAAATACCTAGAGTTGTCGTTCGTTAACAATATATAAGAAAAGTCTCCTCCGTTTTTAAGTGTGTTACGTTTAAACAAACAATCATATTTTCAATTATGGGTGGTGTTTTTTCGCTGTTGTGGTATGTGTTTAGTAAGGATGACAACGCATTGACAAACCACGCAAAATGGTTTCAGTACGAGAATGAAGGGAACAGACAATACATTTAACATTCGTTTATTGAATACTTTGTCAAATAAAAGAAGTCAGAAATTTCTTTGAAATCAATATGTAATGATACGTGTGATTATCAAACCAGTAATATTAATGTCTGAAGAAAACTAATAGTTTCCTTCTCCTTGAGAATTTGACGCCAGTGCCATTTTGTCATATTGATTGCAAAGTACACCATATCATCAGCGCGTATGTATACTAGATGCGCTTTCTATTCTACCACTATTTATCAAGCAGAAATTGTCTTTTGTAGATTCCATACTTAAGAGCTTCCATAGAGTCGAATCCTTTTCTGTCCACCAGTTGTTTTATGGTATCCTTGATATTCGTGTACGTATCGTCACGCTTCATGGATTGAATCCAAAGTCACTTCCTCGCTTATTCATTCATCACAGCAGTTCTGTACGAACCTCTCAGATCTCTGAATACGATGTCCTTGGCTTCATTTTCGGTGATCCATCCCGTTCTTTCATGAGCTGATGAAGTTCTGATTCGTAACGTGTCTCTCATTATTTCACTGCCTGGCAAGTTATTTCTTAAATATGTCTCGTCGCTTTGAAGCACCATTCATGGTGTCGTCCTCGTGCGAATCTTCGTGTGCATGCAGAGCTGTTTTATGTCGAAACATATTATCCCGTCTTGAAATGTTTTTAAACAACTATCGCACTGAAACATTCCAAAAGCAAACTATGAACTGTAGACTGCTGACCGCTCACTTAAGTACTGGTCCTATTAATGAGACGGTGTCAGATTTTGCAGATGCAATTTCTTCTTTAGGTTTGTTATCTTTACACGAAATTTTGCTTCTTTTTAATATTTTTGTTGTATTCGTAGCTCGCTTCCTCTTGGGTGTTGTCGTCTTTGAAGTTTTTGTGTCGTTTGATTTCTCCAGCGACTGCCGTTCTAACAGGCTTTTTACCATGGCCACTACCCTCTCAACCGGAAGTACCGCTTTAATGTGTATTTCGGAATGTGGTAGGTGACTGTATCGATCAACATTGGTCAAATTGAACGTTATGACATATTTTGTACTATATGTGACACCAATTCTTTAGGTGATGAGTTCCATTACCTTTTTGATTGTAATTTTTTTTACAAATAGCAGAAATAGCTTTATTCCTAGATATTACATAAATCACCCAAATTCATTTAATCTAGAAAAACTTATGAATAGTCAGGATGAAACAAAACTGACTAAATTGGCGTTATTCTCTAAAATTATTATTTCAAAATTCAAATAATTTCATTCTCCATATATACTTAAATTACAAAATTTTCAATTAATGTTTCTTATTTTTGGAAAAACTTTTTTTTACAACTCTTTAGAAGTTAGTATTTATACCGGTAAGCATTATTAATATGTTTGTCTAGTCAACCTATGTGTTTTTAATTCTATTGTTTTACATTGTTTATTGTTTATGTCAGCATCACATGCATGTAATATGCCATGATGAATAAAGAATTGAATTGAATTGTTTACTTCCGTATCGGCAAATTGCTACCCGACCTATTTAAACGTGTTTATGTTAAAAACGTTTGAAATGTAAAGACGATTAAACGTTATATTCGATTTAAATCAATTCACTTAAGCTTACGCAAACGTGAAATACAAAAAAAATAGTGCTTTACCTCCTGATTATGATACATTTGTATATTACAGTGAGTGACCTAGATTAGACAGGGAAAACATGGGCGCGAAATTTAAATTGGATAATCGAAGTGATCGTTTCTGCAATGAAGACACTCTATGTTAAACAAGGTGCCTTATATACTGTATCTTAGTCTTTTCCGAAATAGGAATTTTGTATAAAACACAACAATTTCTTACGGAAAAAAGTATAATAAGGTCCCTTAGAGCTAGCAACTGGCCTTAACTCGTTTGAATCAAGTTCTTGCTTCCATTTAGAACTAAATTGGTCTTTTTATTGTGTCAGTTGAGAAATAGGAATAAAAGCGTCAAAGACCTTGGGCTAATTTGAATCTTGGAAGTCTGCGAGGGTGACAGAGACAAACCAAATACCTATAAACTATACGTTAGTATAGGTCTTTGGACAAACACGGACCGGTGCATTAAATTTGGGAGGGTCCCTAGAGACCAAAACCGGCCTTAACTTGATTGGTATCGGGGATGCTGGAAGTCCGCGAGGGTTCCGGAAACAGTAGCAGACCATTGTATTATACTCGTGATTGTCCCTAGATACCAAAACTGGTCTTAACTCAATTGGCACCGGGGATCCTGAAAGTCTGCGACGGTGTCCGAGACAGTTGCAGACCATTCTCGGCTTCGCACATCCGGGTACTGAAAAAATATTTACATTCGGGAAAGGTGATTCCTCGGCTCTCATCGCTGGTCTCTATGCATCTTTAACTTTGAA
>JAFMSR010000009.1:22635256-22679170 GCA_022818135.1 Saxidomus purpurata
TGAACAATTGTGGTAGAGCTTCATGCAAGAAACATTCCTGCATAGCTTTATCAACATTGGCCTAGAGGTTTCAGAGGAGATGTCATTTGAATCAAAATGTTGACGGACGACGGACAATTCTCGATCAGAAAAGCTCACCCTGGCGTAGCCAGGTGAGCTAATAACACAATTAACCTTTTGAAATGAAAGAACACTAACAAATTTTATTGGTCTTTTTTCTCCAGTTTACCCCACCCGCCGTTGAAAGAGAACAAAAATAACTATTTCCCTTGAGGACTCTCGCACCCACCCGGAAACAGTTCTCTTTCAAGGGTCATTAGATGTTTTAAAATGAAATTTGTACCTAGCAAATAATTAGTTTCCTTTAAAACAGATAAAAATTGTATAGGAGATTTGGTTTCATATCAGAAGTGTTTGTTAGAAACCGTTGCCAATACGATCCTTTTAAATAAACTAGTAAGCAGTGCATTCTGAATTTCGGCGGGAAACCCCCATTGATAAGATGTCAACAAAACACAAACATGAGCAAAACTTCTAGAAATACATCTTTGGGGCTCAAATGAGGGATCTGAAGTGAACAGATAAAAAGTAATAAGAAAAAACATTGGTTTTTACATGTTTTGCATAAACTCAACATCAGCAGCTTAATAGCACATTGAATTTGGAAAAAAAGACTGTTTCACGTAAGGATTATTGTTTGTAAACAATTTTCAAAGTTCAGACATGTGCCATAGGGATCTTGTTGCACAACTATATTTCAAATGGAATGCTAAAAAATTCCAGTCTTTTACGAAAAAATAAATCCGTTTCTTCTACTTAATAATAAAGACAAGGGTGGACGGTCGCCATCTTTTTACCAAGCGGAAGCGGACATCCCTATTCAACGACATTTCTACGGGGCTCTTGGCGACCCTATACAGCCAAGGTATATGGTGTCAATGTGTCGATAGCGGCCTAATCACAATTATTCAAATTAACTTTGTCCCACACCATTATTTCATCTCAAAATTAACTAAAATTAGGCCACAATCGATACATTGACACAATGTACCTCGCCGTATAGGGTCGCCGAGAGGGCCGTAGATATGCCCATATGAGCTATGTCTATAAGTTTATCGCACACAGCACGAATACACTTGTTTTCCCCCCTTTAAATCCTTTATCCATACTTTATAACTATCATTCGTAAGCCATGTCGATGTGAAAATGCACTTATTTCGACTCATTTGGTATGAGACCCCTAAATCGGTGAAAAGCGGAAGCAGGTTATTTTGTCTAGGGAACATGCGGACCTACACTATGTGTTTGATTGCTGATTGGCTGAAACTAAGTGGATGCATACAAGAAAAATTAGTTTGAAATAATCGCTGCATGATAGATCACAAATGAAATATGAAGAGAAAAATCTGGATATAAATTATAATCAAAATATTTGGTATTTGAAAATACTGACATATTTGGTCGGTGACCACTAAAACTGCCACAAAATTGGGGGTGGTGTCATTCAGCTCCAAATTACTGGCATAAAGTATTAGATCACATGTATAAATTTTGTTATTTTTATGTGGGACTAGGAAGATTCTACAAAATAAAGTTCATTTCAGCAGTCGGTGAGATTTTGGGTAGTCGCACCGGAAGAAACCCTTATAATGTAAGTCTATGGAAATGTATTTAGGCGTCTCATACCTAAATATAGCACAGAGAACGATTTTTCTGTGTGTCCCCGAGTTCATTTTAGACATTGTTTTGTATTCAAAATAGCTAGTTTGGTAACAGATACATTGAATGGAGGTCTGGAAGGAAACAATTCAGCTTTTCTGATATTTTTTTATGAAATAAAGGTTCAAAATGTACCCCTAGGTCAGATTTAGGAGATTATAACTGTATGATTTTGTTGTGCACACATAAATACGGAGTGTAGAGATGTCAGCGCAAATCTGAATTTATTACTAGAAGATTTTTTAGTCTAGAATGCAGGTATGGTTACAAAGTTTCAATATACGGGACCAGCAGTGGAGAAAATGCTGAAAAGAAATGTGCAAGGGCAGATAACATGTTGTCAATAGAAGTGTGAAATGTGGTATATAATTCACAAATGATAATTTACAAAGTATATTCCCGAGCTGTTTATGCTCGGATTTTAGTACGTACTGTGATTTTATTGATGAAATTGTGGTTTTTAGACCCGTAACTGAATCTCAAAATCACTAGACGGGTAAATATCACCTAAATGGCTACTGCTCTAGTAAATGATTTTCGTCACCTTATGATTCTAGAGCTGAAAACATGTCAAACAAGTATACTGTTGTAATTAAAATGTGTTATATAGATCTAGTCGCCATGAAATTGCGTGAAAACAGTGCTAGCATTGTAATTTCACAAAAATCGACGTAATTCTTATCACAAATTGCGACAACATGTCCCGGAACGCATAGGGAAGGGCAATATATATTTTGAATTACCTCCCTTTAATTACAAAAATGCTTTAAAACCCAATTTTTGAGAAAATCTGCTCAGTTTTTGTAGCTCATTTGTTGTTTTTCATTACATTAAATACGAATTTTGTTAAATATGCATCATTTCTTGTCGCATTTGCAATTTCGGTCTCAGAAATACGAATATTACTCTAAAATGGTGTACAAAAATACGCTTTTTTGGCCCCAGAGGGATGCATCGCGTCAGTTATCGTCTATTTCAATTGAAATTTCATGCATAGCCGTGACAATTCATATTTTAATGAAAAAGTGGCACTTAAGAAGCATTCGGTTCTTTACAATTCATGGTACATGTGTTAGAAATTCAAATACTACGCAGATTACTCTTAAGTTTGGGCACCCTGAACGTCCATCTAGATGTTTAATTTGGGTTTTTTACTGAACAAGCGTGTTTGTATGGTGTGCGTATGTACAGCCTTAACTCTGTTGTACGTTTTAATGTAAATTTTGATACTATCCTGCTTTTTATTTTGTGATAAATCAGGCAAAATTTCTTCAAAATTCCATTTTTTTGGAAGGGGTGGGGTAACATAACATGCAAGAAGAGTATATAATGTATCAACCAAATAAACACATATATTTTTAATAGACACTCTGCTCCCTGTCCACTCACATTTTCGACTCTGAAAAGAAAAGACTACAGAAATGACAACTGATATTGCAGCAATTTGGCAAATTCTTTTAAAGCTCAGCAGCAGCTTACGAAATCGTCTCGACCTGGTCATCAATATGGAGGTATATTCTGCATCGTGATGCTATGCAGATTAAATCAAAGCTATACTTTGGTTCAGCAATTATTATTTTATTATTTGAAAGAGTTCTAAGTGCGTACAAAAGCAATCGTTTCAGTCTTTAAATATAGCACAGAGAACGATGTTTCTGTGTGTCCCCGAGTTCATTTTAGACATTGTTTTGTATTCAAAATAGCTAATTTGGTAACAGATACATTGAATAGAGGTCTGGAAGGAAACAAATTAGCTTTTCTGATATTTTTTTATGAAATAAAGGTTCAAAATGTACCCCTAGGTCAGATTTAGGGGATTATAACTGTATGATTTTGTTGTGCACACATAAATACGGAGTGTAGAGATGTCAGCGCAAATCTGAATTTATTACTAGAAGGACCAGCAATGGAGAAAATGCTGAAAAGAAACACAGCACAGAATTCAAGTACTTTTCAAATTCAAGTACTTTTCAAGGCCTGTGCGAACCTTGATATAATTTATACTCAACTGGTTAGTATTTTTAACAATAAATTGCTCTGTTCAAAATGAAAATTGGACTAGCCTATTTAACAAATATAGATCAGGGGTATTTAAATGGCTTGATGAGGTATTACCACACATAAGATGTTGCCTACAGGTTCGGAGCAATCTATAAAGAAGGGTGCACACATTTATATTATGGTTAAGGTAATACAATATACCTTGTATGTTACAGATCCTTTATGTTTGTTCAGTGTTAGGTGGCAATATAGATACAGCTATATAAAACCAATGTACAGGAAGGTAGAAGACTTTAGTTTGACTTTGATATTGGGAGGAGGAAGCTTGATGTTGTTTGCGACACACCCTTATGGTACAGGTAATCATTGTTGAAATAGTCCATGCATACATGTACAAATTACAGAAAGGACAGGAAATATTGCTATATAACAAATGGTTAAGCCCTAAGTGTGACCTTCAGCTCAGGAGTAGGTGGCTGGTTGATGTGCATGCTACATCCTTGTGGTATGTGCATTCATTGGTCTTCTAGACATATGTATGTAACCGTATGTCAAACAAATGTCGCAAAACAGTTTAAGACGCCGCATGTGTGACATATGTTACTAACACATGTTAAATACATGTTGCACGTATGTTAATATGGGTGTAACATGTGTCTAAAATGTGTTATTGATCATGCATGTTTTACATATGTAACTAACACATGTAAAACACATGTTGCACGTATGGTAACATGTGTTTAACATGTGTTATTGATCACGCATGTTTTACACATATGTTACTAACACATGATGTTACACACATGTTAACATATGTTGCACGTATGTTAACATATGTGCAACATGTGTTAGTAACATATGTTAAACATACGTGGTCCAGAACACATGTTACACATATGTTATGTTTAACGTGTGTTACTGATTACTCATGTTAACATGGGTTAGAGTAAAAAACCATGTTACCGGTTACTTGTATGTAAACAGAAGTGTTTAACATGTGTTACTGGCCACTCATGTTCACATGGTTTAGAGGCTACAGCTACAACTATTGAAATGCATTATCTGTCTCTTCAAGTACTGGCTGCCACTACATGGTTTCTTTCTTTGCATATAATGTAGTGTTTAAAACTTCTTCGCTTACTTAAGATCAGTTGAGTTCTCCGGCAATTCTTCAAAAGGTTATCTCATGCATAGAAATGGCATTCTTATTTTTGTTTTAAGTGTAATTATAGAAAAAATTAACATAGTATGAAAATTTTCATAATTTAATCTTCATTGCTGGTCACTACAAATAATAATCAGCAAATGCCATAGCTCTGTCATTATCTTCAGGATTCTGGAATAAATTGGAAAAGATGAAATTAAAATCTCAACCATCATAAATAGATAATCTGTCAAGATGCAAATGCTTGTCTGAGGTAACTTGAGAGATTATTTAAATCTTAACCTGCCTGTCGATAAAAACATACATGTAGTAAAACATATCACACTTTGTGGAGCCTAACATTCATTTAATACTAGATATTTGGAAACAGGAGTTTTTAATTTATTATAATCTTTAACTAGAGCTGTCACAAGAGTGAAAAATACAGTGGCGCTCACGTTTTTGTTCCGTTTACCTCATGGTTGTTACCGCGTTGAAAACGGCGGGTAAACGCGGTCAATTTCACGCGTTTACCGCGTTTTACCGCGGTTTCACGGCTCATTTCCAAATATGGAAAGAACAGCCGGTAAAAAAAGATTAAAAAAACGGGTCACTCCAAATATGGAAGCAGTACCCCGGTAAAGAGGCGTGTCCAAACCAGCAGCCAATCAGAAGATTCCCAGCCCGTTTTCTTTCACGGCTGTTGTCGTTTCACTAATCAATGAACCATATCTTTGTCAGAATAACATTGAAATGTACTTTAAGTGCCGATGTTATTGCTGACCTGCTTTATTAAAAAATAAATATAAATAATAAAATAACAATCTACAGTAGAGCAGGAATTCATACGTTGCGTAGACCGTTCCTGATCAATTACTGCAGAGAAACAATTTAGAGACAATGTTTAAACTACCGGACAATGATTAATTTATCAGTATCCCGGCCCCGGATATTTTAATTTTGATATATGTGACACTATGTCCCGTTCAAGTTTTTGTTAACTGCAGTCCAGTACATTATTTCGCAAGATGGATTGTAGATTATAACAACAAAGTCAGTGATTAATTCGTTGCGGTATTTTGCCGGATCTCGACATGAACAACAACGACAAGAAGGTTGTGTTAGACAAATATCTTAACAAAAGTATTTACTGGTAAGCAAGGAAAAGCTGGTGAAATTTGCATGTGTTTTTGCTTAATTTAGAAATAGATGGGACAGAATACGAACGGTGACTATTTTGAAAATATTGTCCATATGGACTCCGTTTGTGCACAGGAGGTCGAACCATACCCCACCCACCTATATAGGTAATAAGGTGTGTGGCTATGGTTCGACTACCTGTGCGTTTGTGGAGATAATTTTTGAGTAAGTATCGGTTTAGCAGGACCATACAAGGGGTGCTTAGAGTGGGGGAACCTATGCTCGAGGTATTTTGAATGTACAGTTAAACTTCGTTCGCTCGAACACTACCGATCGCTCGGACCCGACCGGCGGTCCCGGCTAAAGCTCAATATAAATCATATTGTTCCACCACCGAAACCTCGAACACCGATCTCTCGAACCTGTACCGCGGTCCCTTCAGATCTATTTCATTGTAAAGTACATCCTTTGGCTCGAACAATAAAAGGTGATAATCTCAATTATCGAGCAAACAATGCATTGATAATCAGCTGTCAGACACAAGCGCTGGCGTGTGTTATTCACACTTAGTTAAATTTGCAATTAAAGGTTATGATGTACAAACAGACTGAAAGTCGCTCAGTATATATAAGTAGCAGATTGGCTTTAATTTTAAGTTTTTTTTTTTTTTTAGAAAATTGAATAAATTATTTAATGAATGACAAACATTTCATACTTTTACATTACATCACTTTTTAATTTGTCTGTTAATCAAGGGTAAGCTACAAGTTTATAATGTACATGCACATTTACATGTGTGTACCATTGTATGTGCAATAACTCCCGATGTGGTCTCGATAAAAGATGTATGACGACCCCCGTGACTGACCATGCTGACAAACCTCGATTGCTCGAACTACCGATCCCTCAAACCGAAATCGCCAGACCCTTCGAGTTCGAGCGAACGAAGTAACTGTATATTGACTGTTAAGAAAGCAGGAAATCCTACCCATTTTGATTTGCCTCAGCGAAAACACAATGTTATCCCTGCTAAATTGAAACAAGATGTTGATGTGCGTCGTCAGGTGACTATGTCATTCTGGGAGCTATTGACACGACACACGTCAAAACTTTAACCACGAAGGGAACCAATGTTGGTGGTATGTGATATTTGACAATCAACAGGTTGGAAACAGTTTTTAGAGCCTCAATATAAACTAAAAAGAAATGACAGTTTCCATAGAAAATATATTTTTATACAAAAAAGAACAAGTTTTATCAAAAATGCTAACTTTAACTGGTTGATTTTGATGTCTATATTAAAGAATTTTTCTAGCGAAATGGATCCAGAACAAATGTATCTGCTGCTGTGGGGTCACAGAGCTGCATGCGCGGCTATCACTGCGTTTGCTGTAAAAGCATTTCATCGACTATCAATGCTGAATATACCTTGAAAATTATTTCTTCATCTGTTTTTCTGTAAATAGCATTTTTTTTTCACCAGCATAAGGATACCGCCAGCAAAGGTTCCACCACTCTAGACATATAGTACACAAAAAATGGTCACTACAGCCGGAAATGTAGGTGTCTTGCATTTATTACTGATATTAAGCTCATGTTATGTTTACAAAATAGTTGGAAAGCATTGAAAATAATAATTTCTACTATACTGGTTGGAGACCACCAGACACGGACGACAATCAAGCCGGACACTTGCGAAAATGCGTGATTTATTGTTCTAATATGCCTACTGTATGGTTTATTTCTATAAGTCAATTCGAGTGCTTTATGTAGGCAGAGTTTCGGACATGAAAGTAGCTCCTTCCGACTTTTCTACTTTACTCCTGTGCACTAAATTAAATCAAATATATAGAAAAGGGAATAATATTGTATAATTACATCAGTCACATGAAAAAGTTTTGTTTAAGAGCCTAAATATCATTTTTGATTACGTCAAGTAGCCCTTAGAGTACCGTCCCATTGCTTTCCTTTCAAAAAGTCAAGAAATTCAGCATTCACAGTCAGTCATGCATTGTTTTGATTCCGGGAGACAAAACAAAGAATGAAAACGTTTATGTCATCACACTGACGTCATTACTCCACATTAAAACGTTCAAAAGTTTAAATTACAGTATGCATTTAATTGATTGTCTCCTTTGTTTGGTTCTTAATCTTACACCTTCTGCATAATGTCACAGTTAGTTATTTTTTATATTTCATGTATTAGATGATTAAAACTAAAATAAGTTTGTATAATATAGTGTGTTATCTTGAATGGTTGCCTGTATAGATGAGTGAATTCCAACAGCCACTATGTATGCAATTTTACACATTACTGCCGAACTGAAAAAAGGTCCGTAGTAGTTACGATCATTTTAAAACATTTCGGCTTATAAGATAATAAGAATCAAAATAATTTATGGCTTTGTCCTAGTGAATTATTCCGCCAGGCACATCGCCTCGGGGGGGAATGCTTCAATTCCGATAAAGCACTCAAAGTCATAGATTATTTCCTAATTAATATTTACAGTCATATATATTGTTGATCAAACAGACACTTGATTTCAATCATCAAAGTGCAAAAATGACAGTATAATGTAAGTATTAATAATTTGATCAAGAAATCTCACTATTTTGTTAGTCACTGAAAGCATGTTAACATTGTCGAGAGGAAATTGAAAATGACATACTGTGCATGCTCAATATTTCTGTGAGGCCTGGCAAATAAAAATCACAAGTTTAACTTTTCTCATTAAATTTCATTTATGTGTCAAATGATTGAAACATTTTACACAATTCAAAAGCTAACATCACAAAAAATAAAATCTTTTTAAAAATGCTGTCCGGATACATGGTACAGTTGGGCAATATAATTAAGCAAGTTGGTGACGCAAAAATATATAAATGATCTTTTCCTAGAAGTTTTCTTTTGGGAGAAGAACCTAACTTACTTCTGTTAAAAGTTTGCTAGATACAAAAATTACCAGATTTATCGTAAAATATGTTTAAATAGAGTCCGGATGTAGGACTTTAACCAGTACTGGTATGAAAAATTCAACTTCAGGAAAATGCTGTTACACAATGCAGAGCTGAAAATTATAATTTGGTATTTGACCAACTGTTACGGACATTAGGGTTCTTCACAAGGAAAACACGAAAATCGACACCACGCTACAGTATCTGACAGTATATTTCCAGTGGGCACATGCTGCTGTTACAGAAGCAGTAGAATGCTAACTCAGTTTGTCTTATTATGGGCGTGAAACATTGATAAAACATTGAGGCATAATGATATAAACATGATAATTTACAAATTTTCTTGTTCTCTTTTCGGGTAAGGGATATAACCTACATATCCATACATGTATCTTATGATCAGACCGTCAGATATATGGTAAAATGTCAGGTTTTAATAGACTTTGAGTTAACAGTTCATAAACAATTGTATCCCTGTACAGTATTCATGGTACTGCCACTACTGGTACTGTGGTTTGTTGTTCTAACGTGGTGCGTAGTCATTAAGTTGTGCATGTATGATTTCCCTTAATTTTCATAAAAATAATTCTCAGCTCGCACATCCGGGTACTGATAATTTTTGCAGTTTTACCTATTCTCGGCTTTGCCGTGATGTCATACTTTTGAAAACATAGAACTATTATAAAAACAATCTAGTTTCAAGGTAAACGAAGATCGTCAACTTCTTGGTTATTATAATTATTCAAAGTTATAGATGCATAGAGACCAGCGATGACAGCCGAGGAGTCACCTTACCTGATTAATTGTGGCAAAATGAGGCATTTTTTGCCATAGGTTCTTTTTTGAAATTGTATTTATTTATCATTTTGCGTTCATTGAACACATAATCTTTGTTTCGAGAATTTAATCTGCTAGATGTAGGGACTAGGGAGTGCCCCTTTAAGCGACATAAGTACTTACATGACAAAAAAGCCTATAAAAAATTGACCGTCACTGCCAGGCATTTCTTTCTGGGGGCTCAAACTGGCGTGTTGGTTACTGAGGAAGAGAAACAGCTGTACATTGCAGTATTTAACATTTATATGCACAAATGCAAATTTAAAGCATTTTTGTTGGTATATATCGACAATGAAATAACCATGTATTTTTGACACAGGGACTTAAGGGTTAATAAAACATGTAAAAGTTACTTCTCTGTTTACCAACAAGCGTCCTTCTAAGAAGCAATTTAAATCAAATTTTCATCATATAATTTTTTTAATATGAAAGCAGATAACTTTACTGTAGCAAGTTTTTCGATTTCGACCTTGGATAAACAATGAAATAGCTGTACATGGGTGAAAAGTGTCTGATAGATTTTCATTTGCAATTTCAATTGCTCCCACATGTTAGAATGAAAAGGTCTGGTTCTCTAACCCGCCCCCTCCCTGCCCACTTTGCCAATGCATACATACTGTCACTTTTGGTATAGTGCATCTGCCTTGGGAGTAGGGTGAGGGTCAAAGTTTTGAATCCCAGCAGTGGTTAGATCTGATTGGCCGGTTGCTGAACCGACAGCTAGTTAAATAATGGTTAACGTATGCATCTATATAGTCCTGACTGACCAGTGTCTGGTGTTAAAGTATAGAGTTCGGCAGGTAAATGTGCTTTAAGGAGGTGTTACAAAAGTCAGAAATGGTTGGTCCTTTAAGTAGGGGCGATGCTATACTGAAATTTGTTTTCGAAATGATGGAAGGAAGCCAATTGTAGAAGGATTGCATGGCGTCATGTACATGTTATCCCTCTCTCCCTGACCGGCCAGACAGGAACTTTTTGGGATGACTCTTCCTTTCAATGTAAAATAACATTATCAACACCATTCTTAAAGAGCATTCACAGAAATCAGTGCTACATGTTTTTCTTAAAACTGTTTATTAAATTTTGTGTATTCTGGTTTTTATGATATTTTATTAAGAAATGATATTTGATTTATAGTAAAATTTGTATGTAAGACTGTGGATATAGCGAAATCAGGATATAAGGAATATATTTTCTCTGCCCGAGATTCTTTCTTTATTTTACTTTTCTTATGAAAATGTTATATGGATATAACAAACTCCGGATAATGATGTGGTACCAATGAGTTTGTTATAAACAAAGTTACCAGTGTATGTCCTTTACTTTTCTATTGATTTAGTGTCCAGTGCCAGTGGTATTAGGTTAATGTACCAATAATATACTTGATATTTTCTGAAACAGTCTTTATTTAGATGGTCTTATTGCATATTGCTTTAGGTTTCCTTAACTTTGTGTGTTGTCCACAGCTTTTAAACCCCTAAATTCAATATACATGCAGTCACCCTGTACATTTTGGACTTGATGGTATGTTGATTATTAAACAATACTTATTTGCCAATAAATAGTGTGCACTGTTGAAAAAGATCACAATTTTAAAAGTGAAATATTTTTATCATAGTCTGCATTTGAATCAGAAAGGCAGAAATTAATGTCTGGTATTATTAAAGAACTTGGGATTTTCAACAAAATGCTGCAGTTCTGATAGCTGTCATTTTCATTAAAAAAAATAGTAGAAAAAAGTGGTCTGTACATTATTCATTGGAACAATTAATCTTATCTTCTTGTTTTAAGAAATGAAGCTGGTCCCTCATTAATCCACAGCCTATTCAAGTTGTTTTATTGCCTTAGGCAGTACTTAAACCTTTGCTTCAATTTCTCCCTTATCAGTACGTTATGTAAGATTACATAACATAGATATGTCAGAGGGGCCATAAAGTACACTATAGTCTCAATTTTGAGCACTGAACCATGATTTTACTGAGATCTTACTGTAATTAGTTTAGTTTATACTTATAGTTATTCAATATTCAAGGTCAAAATTCAGGCTATACTGAAGAACTATTGGTCAGCGGGACGCTTTATTTTATATTCGCACCATTTGTTCAGTTTTATTGAAATGCATTTAACAGCTGTATTTCATAATCAGTTGATTGAACCATAGTTGGAATTGTAGAATTATTTTTCAAATTGGAAGTTTCTGATTGAAAATCATTTTTGGAAGTTTAAAAACTAAACTGAAGAAGTGTTGTTCTATGGGAAATTTTGAGTAAATATCAGATACATGTATCAAGTGGTAAAGTCTTTTTTAATGAGTTCCAAGTTAGACACTATGTAAAATATGACAATCTTTTTTTATTTAAATAACAGTTCAATCATTCACGCAATTTAAGTCCAGATATGTTTAAGAGTCCCAAAGAATTAGAAATGTCTAGGATTTCACTAAGTACACAAAGTTTAAACACAGAGTATTTTGATTTGAATCTATAAAATGCTGCTCAAGGTTTATAGATCTGTGATATTACATCTGTCATTTAAGGGAGTTTAATAATATTAAGACATTTAACAATAAATCACACAAAATAAAAGATTTTACTTCAAAATGATGGCCAGGCAGCCAGAATCAGCCTTCAGCTCGAAAAGTCATTAGTTCATACTAATTCATTTTAGCTTAAAAATATTTTATATTTAGCAAACATTACAAGTTTGAATAAATTACTTTGCATTAAACAAATCCTAATACACTACATAGACAATCTACTGTAAATCCTGTACATTTTGATACCTGGGTCAACATATTTGTTAAACATCAGAACCATTTTGCCAAGCAGCTTACGAAAGCTCAATATAGGTGTCCAAATGATGGTTCGGTGTATGTGCATGCGTGTGTCCTTGTGAGCGAGCTTGCGTCTGTCTGAATTTAGTTTGACTCGGCTGTAACTTATCCATGGATCAAGGATTATTAAATAACTTGGCACAAATGTTCAACATCATGAGATGTACTGTCATGCGCAAAAACAAGGTCCCTAAGTCTAAAGTCATGGTCACACTTAGAGGTTAAAGGTCAAACTTAAGAATGGCTGTCCGGGGCATTTCTTCTTCATGCATGAAAGTATTTTGATGTTACTTTTCACAAATGTTCACCATCAAGAGAAGGATTGTCATGCGCAAGAACCAGGTCCCTAGGTCTAAGGTCAAGGTCACACTTAGAGGTTAAAGGTCAAACTCAAGAATGACTGTCCGGAGCATTTCTTCTTTATGCATGAAAGGATTTTGATGTTACTTGGCACAAATGTTCACCACCATGAGACTTAGTGTCATGTGCAAGAACCAGGTCCCTAGGTCTCAGGTCAAGGTCACACTTAGAGGTTAAAGGTCAAATTTAAGAATATCTCTGTCCACAGCATTTCCTCTTCATGTATGGAGGGATTTTGATGTTACCTGGCACAAATGTTCACCACCATGAGCTTCCTTTGTTTTTAGAATTACTTCCCTTTGTTTACTATAAATAGCTTATATTGTAACATTTTTATTATTTGCCGTAGAGAAAAATCAAGACTACTTTTATGTGGTACAACATGCATGTTACATCCAATATTTAGGTGAATTTTGACCTATCTCTATTTGGTAAGGAGTTAGTCCTTTTGACAGCTGGCAGGGATGACATGTTGCACGTGGGCATCTAGTTTAGTTTTTAGCAATTTGCTTACACTTTTGCCTCTTGTGCAGATCAAAATCATGTAGTCTGATCATAACCTGCACTGTTAACTATTCAGTCAGTAAATTTTCAGTATGTGTATCAGTTATTAGTTGTAAGCCTTAAAACAAAATGCAATTGATAATTTTTCTTCTTAATTTATTGGAGAAAAAAGCGTCATGTACATGCAGTGATGAGGGAAGTTCAATAGACCAAGATATGAAAACAACAGAAAACAGTCTATCATTGCAATTGTTAACTGAAGAATTCTGTGGTGATCCAGATGGCTGTATCAGTTTAGAAGATGAAGTTCTTTTTTTATTCATCATATTACCTTGGTGATGAGACTTGACATCATATGCATAAAAGTAGATTTTTCAGTTTCAACGGAATAAACAAAACAGGAAAACAAAAGCATCAAATGAAAAGAATTGATAATTGAGGTGAGACAATGGAACACTTGATGTATTGACAACATGCAGTTAACATTAAAGAAGAACTTCGCTGAGTTTACTCATATTTGGAATTCATGTACATTGATTTTTTGAAGATGAAGATAAGGAAAGAACAACAGTAAAATCAGCAAATTGATAGCTCACAAGAAACATCATTTTCTAAACGGTGCGAGCCGAAAAACGCCCCGTTCGGTAAACGGGCGAAAAACGGGCGCTGCTCGCGTTTTCCTGCCGAAAAACGGAACAAAAACGTGAGCGCCACTGTACCCCTGTATGCCGCCTTGACACAGGAATGGTAAATTATTTCCACAGTTAACTCGTCAATATAATATATTTTATTGATTTTGAGTAGAGGGATGCCATTAATGCAAAATGTCCAATTGTGTTCTACCTGTTATGTTCAAGTAAACAGTTGAAATTTAAAATTATGTTAGAAAACAATAGACACAGGGAATCATATACAGAGGCAAAATTGGAAACAATGATGAAATATGCTAATTAAAACAGAGGGCCACCATGGCCCTATATCGCTCACCTGAGTACAAGTGCACTTGCCTGATGGGTGTGGTCAATTTTGACCCCAGAGGCATGATTTGAACAAAGTAGGTGGAAGACCACTAGACAATGTTACATACCAATTTGGCAAATATCTTACTCTTGGCCTTGCAGTTTCAAAAAATAAAAGATTTTAAAAGTTTTTTCTATACCAAACGATCCCCTGGGAGCATGATTTGAACACATTTTGAAGAGGTCCATTAGTCACTGTTACACACTTAATATCTAGGCTCTTAACCCTGTGGTTTCAAATAAGAAGATGTTTAAAGGTTTTCCTATATATGTCTATGTAAAACAAGTGACCCCAATATTAAACCTAGGGGCATGATTTGAACAAACTTGGTAGAGGTCTACTAGACAATGCTATATCCTAAATATCTTAGCTCTAGGCCTTTTGGTGTTAGAGAATAATATTATCAAATTTTGTCCTATAGAAACCTATGTAAAATGTGAGGGGTTAATTTTAATCAAAGAGTCATGATTTGAGCAATTTCGGTAGAGGTCCACTAGGCAATGCCTTAAGCCTTGTGATTTCAGAGAAGAAGACTGAAGATTTTTTAAGTTTTTCCTATTTGCTGCCATAGCAACCAGACTTCTTTATGGAATGAAATTGTTTGAACAAAATTAGTAGAGCTTCATGCAAGAAACGTCCCTGCCAGAGGAGATGGCGTTTGAAGCAAAATGTCATTACATCATACATCGCATAAGCTCACCCTGGCAAAGCCAGGTGAGCTACAAACGCTGGATCTCTGTTAATGGCGCCGCCGCTGACGGCGGCGGCCTATTATGGAATAGTTTTTCCGGAAGTACATGGTAGGAGCGGTTATTAGAATGCGAAGAAAAATGGTTTTAACTGTATGCTAAAATAATACGAAATAGACATTAAAATATTGATTATACACATTTCCTTCATTAAAACGTAATTGTTTAATTGTAATGTTCCTTTTCATATCTTTTAGAAAAAATACGAAAACGTAAAACAACTTTTCCCTTATCGGTTTTGCAAAATTATAATATCAGCTTATTTTTTACTACGTGCGTTAGAGTCAGTCTCCGTGGTGTAGTGGGTAAGCTGATGACCGCCTAATTTTACGAGTGGAGTTCAAATCCCGGTCAAACCCAATTTTTTTAAATAATTTTTCTTCCGATTTTTTTTTCAGCTTTAAAACCACCATGATTGTAAATGTTTTCTGCAAATATTCATAAAATTTTTCATTCAAATCAAACTAATAATGATTGCTTATCAAAAAGCTAATTTTAGCTAGTTTAACATCACACATGTACATTACTTGAGAATGTATAAAAATTGAGAAACATTAATTTTGATTAATTTTACAGATTAAACATGAGAATAAAAGTTATGCTACTTTCACACACACGGATTTGTCTTACGAATCCTTACGTATGGCACAAATTCGTAAAAGTACACGTCGGATGATTACGATTTGGTCACTTTTATGAGTTATTACGATGTATTTACGGCAAAAATCTACGAGTGTACGTTTTTGTCAGGCTACATTGCGATATGCAAAAACCGTATAACTAATAAATGTTGAAATAGAAACTATTTTCGGCGCCCTTTGATGCTTTGCATCAATGGTATTCTTGTTAACCTTTACTTTACAATGCACACTTGAATACGAAAAATGGTTAAACATGATCATTTCATTTTATAATGTATAATAAGTTCCATAACTTGTCAAAAATCATTTGACCCAATCACCTACCCAACCTGGAAATTCACCTGTATTTTGTGATGTTAAATAATTGTACTGAAATACATTTAATCTGCCAACCCTTTCATGAGTTATTATTCGGACACCATATTTTTTATGAAATTTTAAGCTGAAATTGGGCCAAAGGGTATCCAACTTTGAGTCTTTGACTGTAATATTATAACATGTGTACACGCATAAGCTCCTATTTGTATTCTTTAAAGAATCTGAATTAATTGTTTCTTACATTCTTTGACCTTACAGGCTAATATACAGAACAGTGCAATTGATTTAAGTATGAAAAAATTAGATGAACTTTCTTGTGAACTTTCAACAATGCTAAACATTTCCCTTTTTGTTCTTAATATTACCTGGATTGCTGCTTTAATGCCACATTGTCAAATGACAAACTTGGATCAAACCATACAACTGTAAATAGACTATATAATATAATTACCTACAGTACTAACAAACGACCAGAGATAGGCAATATTTGGCAACAGAAACCTTCACAATTCTAAGCGACCAGAATATTTTTTCATTTTCTGATGAATGTAACAAATTATCAATTCAATTCTTATATTTATACCACTGATATTCTCAATTCTAAGGAATGTACAACTAAACATCTTTTCAGAGTGGCTGTTGAAAGATGTTGACAACGGACGTGAGAGTGCAATAAATTAGCTCTGTTTCTGAACTTGCGTGTTTCTGAAATGAAAATCTAAGAAAATCCTCATAAAGACTTTAAAGTTTCACACAGGATAAAATTCTCATTTCTTTTTTTTAGAAAGTACATGTTAGAATACAGGTTTGAATCTTGGTCTCTACCTTACCAATTCTTGCCTAAAACTTTTACAAATTTCTGTATTTACTTTGTTTATAACTCCAGATTGAAACTGACACACATCTGGAATTACCAGATACATGCAGAGCAAATGACCACCTACCACAATGTGACAAACTTTTAAAAATGCAATACATTATAATGCTAAATATTACAAGAAAACTTAATAATAGTTATTATTTAACTGCCAGTTATAGTTACTTAAATGACATTCACAACATCATAATATGCTGAAATGTCAGTTTGGCAAGGAGCAGACCTAGCTTTGCTAACTGTATCATTCACTATGCCTCAAGCTACAGATACAACTATGTTGCTTTAAACTATCTTTAAAAAGATATTCTGTTTGAACAAGAAACAACAATCTTTGCAAAAATATTTAAACTGAAAGCAAGTATGTATGGGAATGGTTGTATTGTTTTGATACAAGTTAGGACTGTGACAAAGATACAGATTTTTCACAAAGACTCAAACAGAAAAATTGGTACCTGTATTAAACGGGGTTCTTCAGCAATTCTGTAGTACTATAATATAGTTGAATGTCTGTCTCATTTAAATTGTTACTTAATAACGTTAAACTTACTGCATTCTCAATCTGTCTGCATCACTAGACTAATAATGTTGGACATTGGTTTACAAAAATAGTTTACTGACAACTACATTAAAATTATGATTCTGTTTCACAAATTTATCAGGGATGGCATTGATTTGAGTTGACTGTAAGTGAAATACAAAGTCTGATTTGCTTAGAGTATAGAGACATTCATACAATGTACTGTTTTGTAATATGCTTGAATTGTTTTTGCTCCTTTTTCTTTTTCAAATTTTAAATTATAAAACTGCAACTACAAAGATGTGCATGTACAGTACTATAACTGATTTTTATTTATGTTACAACCAGTATATCTCTGCATGCAATACATGCTTGTGTTGATGCACCATTATGTTCTCAATTCTTAACAAGAGGGCCATGACGGCCGTATATCACTCACCTGAATACAAGTCCAATTGCCTGATGGCTGTGGTCAATTTTGACCCAAGAGGCATGATTTGAACAAAGTAGCTGGAAGACCGCAAGACAATGTTACATACAAAATAGATTTTCCTATATACGTCTTTGTAAAACAAGTGACTTCCTTTGGGACCCCAGGGGTGGGGTATGAATTTGAAAACACTTTGAAGAAGTCTAGGCAATGCTTCATGCTAAATATCTAAGCTCTAGGCCTTGTGATTTCAGAGGAGACGATTTTTAGTTTTCCTGCATAAACTTATGTAAAGTCAAGTGACCCCCTGGAGGGGTAACTTTTGACCTGGGGGTCATAATTTGAACAATCCTAGTAGAGGTCCACTAGGCATTTCTTAATGCCAAATATCTAATCTCTAGGTCTTGTGGTTTCAGAGAAGAAGATTTTTAAAGTTTTTTCCTATATAAGCCTATGTAAAACCAAGTGACCCCCGGGCGGTGTCAGTTTTGACCCGGGGGTAATAATTTGAACAATCTTGATAGAGGTCCACTAGACAATGCCACATGCTAAATATCTAAGCTCTCGGCCTTGCGGTTTTAGAGAAGGAGATTTTTTAAGTTTTTCCTATTTGTTGCCATAGCAACCAGAGTTCTGAATGGAATGAAATTCTTTGAACACCTTTGATGGAGCTTTATGCAAGGAACATTCCTGCAAAGTTTCATAAACATTGGTCCAGTTGTTTCAGAAGGGATGTCGTTTGAAGGTAATAGTGGACGGATGGAAGCGATCCTAATAGCTCACTTTGGCACTGTATGCCAGGTGAGCTAAAAAGAATTGTAAACCACAGTTTACATCAAGAAATCTTTTCAGTATCCAATTGTCATTGACCAGCATGACAGCAATTACGAACATCATTACCTAGTCCAATTGCCCCGGAAATAAATTGTGAGTAGTAAAGTATGCCCTGTATTAGCCTTTCGTCTTCTTCCTGTGCCAAATGACCTCAGTGACCGCCCTCCCTAGATCCTCTTTCTATGGCACTTGTGCCAGAAAGTCTGCGACTGTTGACGCATCGCACAGCAGGATGGGAATGAGAATGGAACCGTTGGAAACTTCTTCGGGTATCGATGTCTGAAAGTCTGAGACTGTCGCATACCCTGACAGTAATGTGCTAGAAAAATGCAAGTCCGGTTGAATAGGTCGAGAGCCACCTCCCCTGTCTAATACTATTCTCGGCTTATACTGACCAGTTAACCAATCGGATCATTAGGTCGTGTTCATTTCTTCATTCGGTAAAAGGTGAAAACTTGGTCTTTCCGTTGACTCGTATGCAAGTTTAAATTTAGGAAGTGGCTGCTCGTCCGGTAACCGGACGGCTAGAATTTTTTCTAGTCGTCCGGTAACCGAACGAGCAGCCTATATTAGTATGCTAGGCTAGTCGTCCGGTTATCAATTTCTTTGTATACGAGTCAGTGTGGGGTAACACGTGACCATAAATGGTACCCAACACGTACACAATGGCGGACACACGCTACATTTTTCATGAATAATCAAGGTATGTACAATTTACAGTAAACATTAGACTGTCTGGTATAGCCGATGCTCAGCAGCACTAAAAGCGCTTTCCAACAAGCTATATATCATTGCTGTGGCTGCTCTGATTCTTTATATCACTTCGAGGTTTTGAGCGAAGCGGGACGTTTTCTTCTTCAAATACCGTGGTACCTAACACGTAATGCTACTTTTTTTGTAAGAAAAAAACGATTTCCATCGGTTCAAAGTCCACTTTTTGTCATTTTTTATTTACTGTGGTCAAAATTATTATATACGCGATATAATTCTTCCATATCGATGCAGACACATTCAAGAAATATCATAGAATACAAAAATGATACGTAACACTTGTATGGTACAAAACACGTGCGACTTGACAAATACTTCACTGCAAGAATCTAATTGAACAGTTCTTCGCGATTCTCCCAATTCTAATACTTTGAGTTTGATGTTAGATCTGAAACGTTTTAAATCATTTCGTTGAGTCGGGAGTGTAAATAAACAAGGTGAGTTCCATTCTGACATTAAACGTATATTCCAAGGCATTTTGATTTAAATGTTCCCGCTAGAATCTCTAAGTATGATATACATGTACAAGTATACTTGATTTAATTTCCTGCATAATGTTTTATAAAATGGTGCATATTATCTTCAGAATAGAAAATTGGATTCTTCCTATATGCACACGTGTTTTAAGTCATGTAAAGATCATTGATATAATTATATTTTTGCAAATAATACCACATAGAAAAAGATGTCATTTTAGTCAGTGATTTTTCGTGTAAAATCATACATCCCTTTGTTTTCCTTCAATCAACCAGTATCTCGAAGGGTAAGCCAGGACATTCGTTATATTTCAGGTCATTTGCTTACACAACGAAAAGATCAACTGCATATAAACTTATTGAGGATGTACATATTGTTGAACAGCATGACCGTGTACAAATGTATGCGACTTCTGTTTGTCTGAAGGATTATCAATATCGGCCAATATAGAAACGAGGTAAGTAACTTATTATAGACTATAGCTGACTTTTTATTCTCTATCTTAAAGCAGTTGTTCTGTTAATTTTATCATTATTAAAAATACTCAAGTTCGATATTTGTTTGACGCAAAGTTGTGCCCTGGGACGACACCTGTTTTTGACTTGTGTTTTAAATGGTAAGGTTCTGTCCCAGACATACAAACGCATAGACCCCACTTTCTTACGACAGAGACTTTAGGAACATTTATGAATTCAAATTTGAATAAAAAAGGTTTAAACCTAGCTTAGTATTTCAGTTCTTGTCAGAGGAGCGATGCAGAGCTTACACAGTAATCTTACTTCTGTTGCAACATCGATTGTGTACAAAGGACTTAAATAAAACATTCAATTTAAAGTTATAAATGCAATCAAAGTACTAAATGTATAAAACTTGACATTTCAGAAATCACATCTTTGATACAGAAGAACGCAAAATACTGCCGGGAAGAAGGAGGGATGGAACTGTCAGTACTAAGAGAAATGCAACTCTGAAGGTGCTCTTGGTGTTAGGTGGGAAAAAGCTCGAACGATTACTTCACAAATGTTACAGTAAAAAAGAATGGGAATAAAAGAACTGGTTTAATAGAAGGACAAATATCAATATTATTCAGTTTAATAACATTTTCAGGTTGTAATTTCAACTATGACAATAAAGCATAGAACAAGCTAACGTGAGCATGTGTCAGCTGGAACTTTACTTTTAATAAATATCCATTTTGGTCATCCTCCGTTCTTACTTTTCAGATTTCTTGGTACAGATATTCCAGCAATTGTATGTACATTGATCAAGGAAAACAGACTAATTTATAAGTTTGTTTCGTTTTTAGGTGTCCGAAGGACAACCTATAGTACCTACCGGCATTTTGAGGCTTGATTCTTAAACCGAAGACTGATTATTCTCATCTGAAAATCGTCCGACACAAAATAGTTCAACGATCAGAATCAAACATTAGAAATTGTACGTATATTGCCGAAAACACTTCATGCTTGTTGAATAATTCATGCTAAACTCTATACAATCGTTTATCATACAGAACCATTTTCGTCATATGTTGATATATTTTTTCTACACATAGTATGCTCGGAGTCAGATTGTTTTATTTATACTGTAAACAGGCACTCTTCACATATTATCCGCCATTGAAGAAAATAGTCAGGGCAAACAATATTCCCGATCGGAGGATCTCGGCAGATTCCGTTAACCCATGCCGAGGTGTTCCGATTGATAGTGTTACGAGTTATTTTTCCGCCATATTGGATACAAATTGACTGACCATGACTATTATCGTCTTCCAGCGATAATTACAAACCAGGGTGAATGTGAGAATATCAGTTAAGAAAGGAGAAGGGCAAAAATTGGTCAAGATTTCCCAAACATGTATGCAAATTGCGTTAGCGGTAAGTCAACCTTGGGTGATTCGTAAATAAATTAGACTGTATCTAAACTCTTTTCAAAGGAGAATTTCTCTTTGACCGGAAGCAATTATTTGTAAATTCACTACTGTACATATAAAATTGAGTATGGTCTCAGACATTGACAGACATACAATGTGCGTATTACTATCTGTTACGTGTAACTGTTATCTGTGGTATATCTTTCTATCATAATCATCTTTGATAAGCTTCCGGGTCAACTCGTACCTTAGTCCTCTCGTACCTGAATTGGTAAAAAAGTCAACTCGTACCCTACATGTATGTAGTCAACTCGTAGCTTTTGTTTCAAAACTGATTTTTTCAGGTGAAAGTCAGTTATTGTCAATAGTTTGTAGGTGCTTTTATCATAAAACATGTATATGTTAAGTTAAAATTTATGATTGAAATGTTAAAAATTTGTTTTTTTTCTTTAACTTTCACTGTTGCATGCAAGAAAATAGATTACTTTGTAGGGTATTTTCATGCGGCCTGAGTGTTTGGAATTAACAAATTGATGAACATGTACATTAAGTAATAGAGGCATGAATGAAAATTCATGAAAATATGACTCGTAGGGTTTTTTATTGCGGGTCAAATACAGGTATTTCAAAATGTTCATGGGTTTACTAAACACCCTTGCCATGCTTGTATACATTATAAAGTTAACTGTTTCTTTGGTTATCATTTTTCTTAATTCTGTAAAACATAACTTGTAAAGACTCTAACATTCTTTCTTTCAGGGAAAAAGGCATACTTGAATGATAGACTGAATCCAGACTGGGTCCCGTCAGTAAGCTTTTAAGCTGTACTTGTTGGCCGATGCTAACAGAAGAGGAAACGCCATTGGTACTCATCTCAGACTGTGATGAAACTGGCGCGACTTTGCAGATTGACATTGATGGTGATTTAATGGATGATATGAATGCAATTTTACAGAAACTAAGGACCGAAACGTCTGAGCTGAAAACTGAAGTGCTGAAACTGAAGACGAGATTCGATATTGACTATTGACAATAATGACAAATTGAAGAACCTTGACTCTAATGAAAGTTTTATGAAACTAAGACTTGACCTGTCCAATATGTTCTTTAGCAGATGAATTTGATACAACACAACCAACTTTATCAAAACTGTTCACGGCAACTATTGCAGATGTATAAGAGCATGCGGAAGCTCATTAGATGACCAGAACATGAAACATTCTGAAAAACTATGCTAATTGGATTTCTGATTTGGTTTTGAAATTCAATAGTAATCTAAAGACTCTTCTGCGAGAAGGTATTTCAAAACCCGATTTTTATGGGGATGTGGTTTACAAACTTCGTAAGATTTTGGGTCATGGCAATTTTCCAACTGTATTTGCTAAAATTATAAAACGTTTTGTTAAAAGAGGTTACGACCCAACTGTTTTGAGACACACCGCATGTTTGGTGTTCAACCCGTTTACAGTTGGACGCTACGCTCCCCTCTTTGATTGTGTCTGACGGAAGAGGGGGAGGACTCTGTGATGGGCAGTTTTTAAATCCCACTGGGACGAAACTGTTTTGGTTTCTGTCCTCTGGCCTGTTTCGTCGGGCCCTTAGGGGTGTTTCTCTTGGTGCTCTGCCTTCTGCAAAGGCATTGAGTACATACGTTTTTTGGTTCTCAATGTTTGCTTTTTATATATTTATACACGAGCATTTTTGTGTTTTACATACCATGCCTTTTGTTTCCATTGCGTGTGTTAGAGATTCACCTAGCAGGGATTACTTTTATTTACACTGTCCTGTGACTTTGGAACATGGTGGGGGTAAGAGTGAGGTTGGGTGCGCACCATAAACCGGTTTAAGCTCCCCAGTGGTGTTTTTGCCACTGACCGTTCCAAGGCGGTGCCCCACTGTGTTCCTTTAATTGTTCGTTTTGTCCTCGTGTGTTTGCTTTGTGTGCTGGTGTGTGTTGGTAGTGTATATGTGTGTGTGTACATGATTGTGTGTGTGTGTCGTGTGTGTGTGCGTGTGTGTGTGTGTGTGTGTGTGTTGGTGGTGTGCACTTCTGGGTGCTGTGGGGTTCGTTTTGGGGAGGCTGCGTTTTTGGTACGTGGCATTCCCTGTTTGATATTATTTTTGTTTTTTTCACAAATACTTTGGCAACTAATTTGCAATGATTTTCGACTGTTGAAAAGCCAACTGGACTTGATGTCTAAAGCCACGCTTGGACAAAATAATTAATGTTTATATGTTGAGTTTACCCTTTGAGGTAGAATTATAAACAGCCAATTTACTAAATAACTGTGTCATTGTCGTCACAGTAAAAAAACTTAACTCCTTCTTATTCAGCGAATAAACATGATAAATGACAGGGAAATTGCAGTTTTAAATTTACATTATACCAAGATAAAGATAAAGAAGCCTTATTTAACGTCGCATATGATCAACAAACAACATTAGCTACAAAGCTATTGTGCGACAAACAGGGTATCCGGTAACAAGTACTTACCTTTTCCCAGAAGCCGGAAGCTTCTCTTTATCTTCCTGACACTACCCTTTTATAATGCTGAGCGCCAAGCAAGGGAGCTGTCAGTACCATTTTTTTCTCATCTTTGGTATGACGCGGCCGAGGATCGAACCCACGACCTCCCGCACACTAAGTGGGCGCTCTAACCACTAGGCTATCGCGGCGGTACAGGTCACTCAAGGTACAGAGTGAAACAATATCTGTATAATCCGTCACTACCTTAATAACCCTATTAAATTGTTGTAAAAGTTTTCAATTAGTAGTCTAGTAGATATGAATAGGGTTTTCACATGCTTAAGAAATAGCTTATGCCCTTGGTTTTGTTGAGGAGAGTTTATTTATTTGACTTAATTATTTAATCATAATTATTTATTCATTCTACAGGTATAGGGATTTAATGCCTTGTTTAATGGCTGTTAAATGTATGCATGTGCGTCTGTACATCTGAGTTCAGCTTGTCCGAGCTGTTACTATCCATGTATTGAGGAATTCTGAAATAACTTGGCACAATTGTTCACCATCACGAGATGGAGTGTCATGCCCAAGAACCAAGTCCCTAGTTCTAAGGTCAATGTCACTCTCTTAAAGGTTAAAGGTCAAATTCAAGAACGACTTTGTTTGGAGCATATCTTCTTCATGCTTAAGGGATTTTGATGTTATTTGGCACAAATGTTCACCACCATGAAAGGAAGGATCATGTGCATGAACAAGGTCTAGGGTCAAGGTCACACATAGAGGTTCATTGTTAAATCCAATAATATCTTTGTCCGGAGAATTTCTACATTTGATTAAACATGGCATAAATGTTCACCACCATGAGCTACCCTTGTTTTTAGAATTACTTCCCTTTGTAGTTACTGTAAATAGCTTACTTTTTAACTTTTTTTATTACTGGCTGTTGAGAAAAATCGAGACCACTTTCCTGTGGTACAACATGCATGTTACATCTAATATTTATACCCCCGAAACCAATTTAAGGGGGTATATAGGAGTCACCCGGTGGTTGGTCGGGCGATCAGTCTGTTGCATTTTCCTTGTCCGGAGCATAACTTAAAAACTACAAGTTGGAACTCAATACAACTCATACAATGGTCAAGCGCATTGAGAGGAAGTGCAGTGTTCAAGAACCATAACTCTATCTTGACTAATTACAGAATTATTGCCCTTTGTTTCTTTTCCTTGTCTGGAGCATAACTTGAAAACTACTGGTTGGAATTCAATACAACTTTATACAATGCTCAAGCACATTGAGAGGAAGTGCAGTGCACAATAACCATTACTCCATCTTGACCAATTACAGAGTTATTGCCCTTTCTTACTTTTCCTTGTCTGGAGCAGAACTTGAAAAATACTAGTTGGAATTCAATACAATTTCATACAATAGTCGCGCAATGAGAGGAAGGGCAGTGTACAAGAACCAAAACTCTATCTTTAGTAATTACAGAGTTATTGCCCTTTGTGACTTTTCCTTGTCCAGAGCAGAACTTGAAAACTACTTGTTGGAAATCAATACAACTTCATACAATGGTCAAGTACATTGAGAGCAAGTGCAATGCACAGGAAAGTTAACTCTATCTTGAGTTATTACAGAGTCATTGCCCTTTTTTACTTGTCCGGAGCATAATTCGAAAACTATTGGTTAGAATTCAATAAAACTTGATACAATGCTCAAGCACAATGAGAGGAAATGCAGTGAAAAAGAACAATAACTCCATCTTGACTAATTACTATTAATCACATTTAGTGATAGGTCTAATTAGGTATTATTTTACCTATCTCTACTTGGTAAGGAGTTGGCCCTTTTTACAGCTGGCGGCTCAACACAGTTTTTGGGTTTATACAAGTGTACGTAAGTCCTATGCAGACTCTAATATATCATAAGAAACTTAAGTATGATTCATATTTGGAGGAAATATTCATGATAGATACATAAAAGATGTACAATATTATGTAAGCACCACTCAGCTAGGGCAGAATTTATAAATTTAGGGTGAAATGATGTTGCAGTAAAGACAGTTTGATTTACAGACCACTAGGGCCGTCGTGATTTGATACTTCATGCAATGATTGAAGACATTTAGGATATGGAGAACTGTAATTTAGATAACATAACTATTTAAATAATCTCCCTTTCTATTAAAACCTTGTCATTAAAAGTTGGATACTATTGAACACTGGGATTGAATTAATACTTGAATCCCACCATCAGGGAGTGCTGTGACCAAGAACCATTACTCTAGTTAATCCCATAATTGATGTATTTATTACCCTTCCATGACATTGCCAGCTGTTTGATTGGTCAATGACACGGAAGTTCATATTGATATGAATGGGTAAGCTGGTAATATACACTTGTCATATCCTGTCCTGGTATTTCAGACATAGTCATCTCTCAAGCTCGAATCAAACCTTTCATTAATAAACAAACCCCTAGGGACATTCCATTATTTAGAAAAGCTAGATGGGATGATTTCAAACAATTTATCAGTAACTCCAAGGTAAACACACTGAAAGATTCAGAGGTTATCCCAGTTGAAGACCTCTGGATCAGGTTTAAACTCTTAATTCAAGAAGGCATATCAAAGTTTGTCCCAATTAAAAAACTAGGAAATAAGAAAAGTCTCCCATGGATTACACAAGATATAAAAAGATTGATAAGAAAAAGGGACAAACTCTACCAAAAGGTTAAACTACACAAGGGTCAAAATCAGTACATTAGCAAATTCAGAACTGTTAAACACCTCATCCAGCAAAAAAATAAGAAAGCACACGAAACATATATTGAAAACATACTAGACATTCAACATTCAGAAAACACAAACACTAATAAATTCAATACCAAGCGCCTCTACTCACTTATAAAAAATGCCAGACAAGATAACCAAGGTATTGCACCGTTAAAAGATCAGACAAATGGTAAAATCACCTCAGAAAATATTGGTCAAGCAAATATTCTGAATAAACAATTCCAGTCTGTTTTTTCAGGTGTTTCTCCCTTGTCTCTGTCCCAGCTTTGCAGGACTTCCCTAGGAAAAAGGAAATACCCTACAATGCCCAACATTGAAATTGACCCCAACGGCGTCCTGAAATTACTCCAAAACCTAAAAGTGGATAAGGCTGCTGGCCCAGATATGATTAAGCCCATTGTCTTGAAGGAGCTCCGCCATGAGATCCTTGACATAGTATCACTAATCTTTAAAAGATCCCATAACACTAGTCAACTCCCATCCGATTGGACGAAGGCAAATGTCGCTCCACTATTCAAAAAAGGTGATACTAGTGACCCTGCTAACTACAGACCCATATCGCTAACTTGTATTCTATGTAAACTCCTAGAACACATAATTGCTTCTAGCCTATCCACACATCTCTCAAAACACAACATACTTTATGATCTGCAACATGGGTTCCGTGAAAGACGGTCCTGTGAGACTCGGCTCGTTGAGCTAGTTGATGAAATATCCAAAAACCTTTCCTCAGGTAAACAGACCGACCTTGTCCTACTTGATTTTAGTAAAGCCTTCGACAAAGTCAACCATCTCAAATTATTACTCAAACTCCAAGAACATGGTGTCTCCAGTCAAACTGTGTCTTGGACCCGGTCCTTTTTAATAGGTAGATCTCAGTCAGTAGTGGTTAACGGTTGCACGTCTGATCAAGTCCCTGTTACATCTGGGGTCCCCCAGGGCTCTGTCCTAGGACCTCTGTTGTTCCTACTCTATATAAATGATCTCCCTGACACGGTTACCTCCCAGGTGCGGCTTTTTGCTGATGATACTGCCGTCTACCTTGCAGTTACTTACCTTTCTGATTGTCAAAGGTTACAAAATGATCTCTCTAAGCTAGAAACGTGGGAAAAACTGTGGGACATGGAATTTAACCCTAGTAAATGCCAGGTCCTCCATATCACACGTAGTAGAAAACCTATCCAGTTCCCATATAAGCTTCATGGTCAAACACTCTCACCAGCTAAGGATGCAAAATACCTTGGTGTAGACATCAGCCAATTATCAGCTGGAATACACACATCTCAGGAATAACAACAAATGCAAACAGAACACTAGGCTTTCTCAAACGTAACATCAAAACAAAACATGAAAACATCAAATCACTCTCTTACAAAACATTAGTCAGACCACAACTAGAGTATGCATCATCTGTATGGTCACCACACACCCAGGTTAATAATCACAAGCTGGAGATGGTCCAGCGACGCACGATCAGATGGGTAAAAAATGATTAATCCAGAGATACCAGTGTGACAGACCTGCAGAACACCCTTGGATGGAGCACCCTTGAGAACAGGCGTCAAGCCTCCAAATTGGTTATGTTTTACAAAATATACTACAATCTTGTAGCAATCTCCCTGCCCAGTTACTTAGAAGTCCCAAACAGGTTAACAAGACACATGCATCCCCTTAGTCTCCGCCAAACCCATGCAAATTCGGACTTCTTTAAGTACCCTTTTTTCCCCCATACCACAGTCCTGTGAAATAGATTACCCACGCATATTGCGATCCTGCCTGATTTTGAATCATTCAAGCAGGCAGTGGCCCAAATCAACTATTAATCACACATTGTACAACAGTTGTTTTTAACCCTTTTACTCTTTTACTATTTTTAACAGTATTAACCGTCTTGTTTCTCTTGACTGTGGGAGATATCTTGCAGTAGTTTTATCTTTTATTAACACCCGGCGTGCACCCTGCCCATAATACTCGTGAGAGGTGTGAGGCAGTATAAGAAGATAGATAGATTGTACCCCACACTAAACGTGGGTGTTCACATTTAGTACATCAATGGAGCAATCATATTCAAACTAGAATGCAGCTCTGTAGTATTGAATCATCACTGTCCTCTTGTTACAATGTTACAATACCATTTAAGATATGTATGCTTTGGGAAGTGGTCACCATTATCGTATAAAGGACACCTCCAGTGCCTTCAGCGCTTTGATTATTAAATACTACCATTATTAAAACCCGTATAAAATCACAGTATTATCACAGTATAATCACATTACAACCACATAGTACACAGCTTCTTTCATTAAAAAGCGCTGGATCAGTAGCTAGTAACACACATTATAAATGGATGACTAGAACGGCTACCTGGCCTGATAGTATTATGCAGAAACAAAACTTTAATAAAACTGTTATGAAATATATCTGAATAAAAAACACTGAACCCTGGAGTATACATGACTGCCTGCCACGAGGACAAAAAATTAAAATATTGTGATTATTTTAAAGTAAATATGAAAAAGATATGAGTCACTTAAACACATCAAAGTATTTCATGACTGAATACTCACAAAGTTTTTGAAATGATCAGCATTTCTACACAAAAATTATTCAAAAGTTTTGTAACACATATTCTAGCATAAAATGTGCTGTTTTGCCCATTTTGCCGGTGTTTTAACAGGAGAAAAAACGTGTGTTAACGGGGAGATTCTCGCGCTCACGTGCCGTTATAACCCGTTTTTAATTATGCACGTTACAGGGCCAATGTAAATAATGGACGCCGTGTACATTCCTCTTTCAAGCAATTTCGGCCATTATCTGTAGAATCACCATATCACATAATTGTTTATCCTTTCAGTTGTTTTATCCGGATATAATCCTTGAAACTGTAGATTAAATATTTTAACCGCACAAGATTCAACATGGCGGATCAGGTCAAATATTGTAAGGCCCCGGACACGCATAATTAAAACACGTATCCATAACGACACGAGAGTCGGCTTCGTTTGCTTCCACCTATGATACATTTAAAAAACAACTCTAGTGACTAGTCTATTTAAAAAGTTGATTTTTCTGGGTTTTTTATGCTAGAATAGCGTTTACGCACGTTTATTCGTGTTATAACATCTGCAGAATCCCTCGGGATTTGTTGGTGCCCTCGCCCTAACGGGCTCGGGCACCAACCGTCCCTCGGGATTCTGCAGATGTTATAACACGAAAAAACGTGCGTTAACCCTACACAAACATTCAGTTCTCAATTATTGTTTCATATAAAAAAAATCGTATAAGAACATCATCAAAGATCTCTAAATTTCTGAAAACTACTTCGAGCATACATGCAAATGAAATGCACCCAAGAGCAGTTTGTACATAAACTTGCATAAGAATTAAGACTGTTAAAAAACAACGAGCCATAACTGTGAGTGAAATAGTACTACCGAACCATGCGTACTGAATGTAACACTGTGCTACGTTTTAATATATCATTTGAAGTTTAACAAACATTTCAGTCCAAAGGTTTGTAAAAAAATTCGTACTGTTTAGTTTATAAAAGCAAAGGGTCAATCATATTCAAACCAATCTCTGCTGACAGTATGCATTATATTCATCCTTATAGATTACTGCAAAGTTTCATTTTAAATCCAGATTAAGCGTGTACATGACTGTTCACATTAACAGACAGACGGACGGACGGACGGACGGACGGACAGGCAGGCAGGCAGGCAGACAGGCAGGCTGAATACCATCTTTACTATAAAAAGAATATCCACAGCATTTATACGGATGTCTCCTCTCATGGTCCGACAATCTCGATCTACTTTTGAATGATTTCCCTCGTTCTTTATAGAGGTTGGTTTTCTCCATTCATAATCTTACCTAAAATAAAGAAAAAGGAATCACTGCATGATCAGTGCTCTAATGCATCTTTACACTTAGATAGTGGTAAATTTTGACTGGTAAAACTTATATAAATTTAAATAAGAATGTTTCATCAACGTTTGAAAACATTACATGACTGTTTAAATGGGATTTATATGTGCAGGAATGCATGTAAATTTGATAACACCATAACTCATTCAAAGCCTCAGAACGGATTAATTAGAATTGGGAGAAAGCGAAGAATTGTTCCCTTAGATTCTTGCAGTAAAGTATTTGTCAAGTCGCACGTGTTTTGTACCATGCAAGTGTTACGTATCATTTTTGTATTCTATGATATTTCTTGAATGTGTCTGCATCGATCTGGAAGAATTATATCGCGTATATAATAATTTTGACCACAGTAAATAAAAAATGACAAAAAGTGGCCTTTAAACCAAAAGAAATCGTGTTTTCTTACAAAAAAAGTAGCATTACGTGTTAGGTACCACGGTATTTGAAGAAGAAAACGTCCCGCTTTGCTCAAAACCTCGAAGTGATATAAAGAATCAGAGCAGCCACAGCATTGATATAAAGCTTGTTGGAAAGCGCTTTTAGTGCTGCTGAGCATCGGCTATACCAGACAGTCTAATGTTTACTGTAAATTGTACATACCTTGATTATTCATGAAAAATGTAGCGTGTGTCCGCCATTTTGTACGTGTTGGGTACCATTTATGGTCACGTGTTACCCCACACTGCGAGTTCGCCTTGACGAATGTAAGAGCAATAGTAAAGCAAAAGAATATGTGTTATATATATATTAAATACCATTACCTTTCCTATGACATTTGTTTTTTTCATCATAAAGTGATTTCCATCTTGTGTAGAAGTGGTCTCGGGGTTTAGTCTCGGACCAAAATTAGCGATGTTCGCGGATTTCAGATCCCAGTACAATATATCTAGGCAATAAAACGGATAATAACAGAAACACATAATACTGTGCGTGTAACTTTTTTTTAAATTTACAACTGTAGTTGTGACTGAATTGAAATGGAATTGTGATGTAAAGTTTGGTTGCATACCAAGAGAGATAACTCTTTCGGTACTATCGCATTTTTTCATGGTGATAAGAAGATGTAATCAAATACTTCTCTTTATGAAAGTATGAATTTTATTTGCATCTTGGAACCTATTTAAAAGATGGCCTTGGACTTTGAACGGAAATACCTCAAAATATTGTTCTTAACCAATGTATAATACCGAAATAATACGTCTGTGACTTTCAAACGCGTGTTTCAATTAACATGGTAATTAAACCCGTTATATCCGTTTGAAATGGTTTAAATTGAGGTTTGTTAGCGCTTAGTAATAACTAATAATACAAGTTCTAATTATTCAAAGATGCCGAGTTTAACAAACGACTTCGTTTGTTTGTTGCACGAACTTGTTAAAAAAACTTAAAATGTAAAGGTAAAAGTATATGATACATATAACGCAGATTTTTTTGCTTTACTACTGCTCTTACATTCATCAAGACGAACTCATAAACAAAGAAATTGATTACCGGACGACTAGAAAAAATTCTAGCCGTCCGGTTACCGGACGAGCAGCCACTTCCTTAAATTTATTTAAAACGAAACAAAAAGCTGTTGACAACATAGAATTATTATAAAAACAATCTGATAGTTTCAAGGTAATGAAAGAGCGTCGTCTTCTTTCATTTCTAATCTTGGTAATTATATAATTCAAAGTTAAAGATGCATAGAGACCAGCGATGAGAGCCGAGGAATCACCTTTCCCGAATGTAAATATTTTTTCAGTACACGGATGTGCGAAGCCGAGAATGGTCTGCAACTGTCTCGGACACCGTCGCAGACTTTCAGGATCCCCGGTGCCAATCGAGTTAAGGCCAGTTTTGGTATCTAGGGACAATCCCGAGTATTAATACAATGGTCTGGTACTGTTTCCGGAACCCTCATCCCCGATACCAACCGAGTTAAGGCCGGTTTTGGTCTCTAGGGACCCTCCCAAATTTAATGCACCGGTCCGTGTTTGTCCAAAGACCTATACTAACCTATAGTTTATAGGTCTTTGGTTTGTCTCTGTCACCCTCGCAGACTTCCAAGATTCAAATTAGCCCAAGGTCTCTGACGCTTTTATTCCTATTTCTCAACTGACACAATCATGACAATAAAAAGACCAGTTTAGTTCTAAATGGAAGCAAGAACTTGATTCAAATGAGTTAAGGCCAGTTGCTAGCTCTAAGGGACCTTTCTGAGTTCAACACACCCGTCTGATATACATATATATCGTTAGGGTTTTGATACTTAAGTCTGTTTTCCAATGAAACTTTGTCTTCTTTATTCCTTACTCAACTCCGTCCTACATGCGTTGATTACGGTATACCTTATTATACTTTTTTCCGTAAGAAATTTTAGTGTTTTATACAAAATTCCTATTTCGGAAAAGACTAAGATACAGTATATAAGGCACCTCGTTTAACATAGAGTGTCTTCATTGCAGAAACGATCACTTCGATTATCCAATTAAATTTCGCGCCCATGTTTTCCCTGTCTATTCTAGGTCACTCACTGTAATATACAAATGTATCATTATCAGGAGGTAAAGCACTAATGTTTTTGTATTTCACGTTTGCGTAAGCTTAAGTGAATTGATTTAAATCGAATATAACGTTTAATCGTCTTTACATTTCAAACGTTTTTAACATAAACACGTTTAAATAGGTCGGGTAGCAATTTGCCGATACGGAAGTAAACAAAACGTTTGGTCTCGTAAGAATTTTCTATTGTGAGATTTACGAGCGGTTGCCGTACAGTATCCGTACAGAGAATTCTTATGAGTACCTCCTCATCTTTCCTCATTCCCTCCGAGGCCCTCCTCAACCCCGGAAAACGCTAGAATCCGACCCTACATCTGTATCTTCATTTAGTAAGAGACAGGCAGTAAGTTTATAACTGTTACTCTTCCAACTGGAGTGAGATTGGTAGTTTTCTAAAGTAAAAATAGCTGTTGCGTTCATGTATTTATAAACGTGTTTCTCGACTTCTTTAGAAAACCGCGTAAGGAAAGCAACTTTTCTTTGACCAATGTTGATCGATACAGTCTCCTACCACATTCCGAAATATACATTAAAGCGGTACTTCCGGTTGAGAGGGAATTGGCCATGGCAAAAAGCATGTTAGAACGGCAGTCGCAGGAGAAATCAAACGACGCAAAAACTTCAAAGACGACAACACCCAAGAGGAAGCGAGCTACGAATACAACAAAAATATTAAAAAGAAGCAAAATTTCGTGTAAAGACAACAAACCTAAAGAAGAAATTGCATCTGCAAAATCTGACACCGTCTCATTAATAGGACCAGTACTTAAGTGAGCGGTCAGCAGTCTACAGTTCATAGTTGGCTTTTGGAATGTTTCAGTGCGATAGTTGTTTAAAAACATTTTCAAGACGGGATAATATGTTTCGACATAAAACAGCTCTGCATGCACACGAAGATTCGCACGAGGACGACACCATGAATGGTGCTTCAAAACGACGAGACATATTCAAGAAATAACTTGCCAGGCAGTGAAAGAATTAGAAACACGTTACGAATCAGAACTTCATCAGCTCATGAAAGAACGGGATGGAATCACCGAAAATGAAGCCAAGGACATCGTATTCAGAAATCTGAGAGGTTCGTACAGAACTGCCATGATGAATGAATAAGCGAGGAAGTGACTTTGGATTCAATCCATGAAGCGTGACGATACGTACAAGAATATCAAGGATACCATAAAACAACTGGTGGACAGAAAAGGATTCGACTCTATGGAAGCTCTTAAGTATGGAATCTACAAAAGACAATTTCTGCTTGATAAATTCTTGGACAAAATTGAAGCCGAAATTTCGTCGGTAGAAGAAGACGAGGATCAGTTTTCCGAATGATCGAACGTTCAGTCGAGATAGACGTACTTACCTTCCTGTAAATATTTAGTATCTAGACTCGACATATTAGGCAGATCTTCTAACTCCATGATTTTTACACAAAAATACTATGCTTTTTTGCTCTATATGATACACGACAAGAGTCTTATTATTCCGAGGACGGTAGTGGTAGCAAAGAAAGCAGGCGCATCTAGTATACATACGTGCTGATGATATGGTGTACTTTGCAATCAAAATGACAAAATGGCACTGGCGTCAAATTCTCAAGGAGAAGGAACAGTACCGCCAGCGTTTTACTTCCGCGCGTTCTCGATTACCGATTAACGGTAACCGCACTGTAAACGGTTCTCGTTTCAGTTTGGTTAAATCCGTGTATCCAATCAGAATGACTCTAACCGTGAAACGTTTTTCGGGAACCGTGTAGCCAATCAAAAGGGCTGGATGGACCAGTTTATTCTACGGGTATTGTGCGGGCCTGATTGTTTATTTTTAGAATATTGAAAGTGTTTACACAATGACCTTTATACTGTAGTCTTTGTTTGACGAGTTTCCGAATGCGGTACGAAGCCTGTCGTTGAAATTAAATGTACGGGAAATTGACGATTACTCATAACTTTTAATACATGTACTAATAATTATTATGACAAAATCGATTTTAAACAGCAAAGTCCCCATATGTATATATATTCGTGAACATTTTCGGTCCTCAAATAGGCCCGCAGAATTCCGCACAATAAACACGTCCTAACGGAAGCTGCAAAAGATGGTGGCAGAAATGTTGAAATCTGATCGTTTGATGTAAACAGGTGAATATTTGTTATGGTAAGCATAGATATTGTGTAAATGTTGTTACATAAATAAAATAAAATGTATTTGAAGTGGCGCTATGAGTTTAAATGGTTGTCACTACGTAAATGTAGAGTACAAAGGAGATTTCCATTCATCTGTTCATCACAAAAACTGAAAGTCTCAAGTTAAAAAAAAACCACTACAGTATATTAAACTGACTACTGGTATTATCTTGTTCTTTATTCTGGTACAAAAAATAAGCTGCATAATAGCCTAATTATTTGGTCTGTCATAGCTATTCATAGCATATGTTTATTGTATTGCCTATTGTAGTTCTGGCTTCCATAACTTAGCATTAATATAGAGTGGTGGAACCTATTGATCAGGTCGGCATGACGTCACTTCCGTAGTTTCCAATTATCCGCCATATTGCCGAGGTGAAAACAAGCACCTGGCAACCGCATAGTTCAAATAGGGAGTAAGCTTTAAGATAGTCTTATTTTTTCAGCCCAGACAAAATTTAGACGTTAAACAAACCATTTCATATATATTTTTTACTTATTTCAATGTCTTAGCGATGTTTGTCAGATATTTCTTTTAAAAATTCTTGAAAATGAGTGTTAAATGACGTTCGGTGAAATATCATGCACGACAAGAAAAGATAGAAAATGTATTTTTAATTTGGCCTATGTAAAATGATCTATATGTTTTAATTATTTTCTTTAAATTTCTTATATTAAGATAAATAATTTATTTGTTACAAACTTGTCCTGATTTGATATAGATTTCCAAAGTACACAACTTTTCTCGTATATGTCCAGATCTAACTAAAATCAGGTCGAAACACATCATTAGGTATATACGAGAATGTTATGTTGAAAATTTTGTCACAAAAATGTATTTTATTACAGGACCGTATGATATTATTAAATACACAGATTTGTTTTTTAGATCTAGTCTTTATAAAGGGCTGGCATTTATATTCAAAATAATTTTAAAAAATCACGTAATTAAAGTAAAGGCCCTATATTGAATCAATGTGAAACAGATACATATACTAAAAGTCACTTACATGTTGCGGAACACTTATAGCTTATCCTTAAAATCCATTCAATAAAATCAAACAACTTTGATTTGATGAGAATTTTATCAAGGTCCGTCCAAAAGAGCACTTATGTTAGCTTAATATTTGGATGAGACCCCGGCATGTCTCCCGTCATGCCTAAAAAATAAAATTTTGAAGCCAGAAATAGGAGAAATTTACCTGACTGCAATTTCCAGCCAGTATAGCCAAAGGTTGTATTTGATTGGTTACCAAATAGTAGGCCAATCACGGCGACCAATGAGATCTAAGTGTGATTGACCTAGTTTGTATGTCTGGATCGTGGTAGCCTAACAGTTTTTAGAAAATTTTGATACTAGATGTTATATGTGTTTGTTTTGTAAAGTAAAAATCCCCTTTAATAAAGTGTTGTCCTATTTTTATTTTGCTTAGCTTTTCGTGATGATAAAAATTTTAATTGTCCTGAATGATAGAATAAAATGTTGTCCGAAAAGATGGTTTTACTTATTTGAACAAGTTAAAAAGTATGCATGAAAGTTTGACTTATGTTCCTACTCTGAAATTTTGAAAATATAAAAAACCCTTAAAAGCCAAATAAGCCAGCAACCGCACAGGCTACTTGTTAACTTTACTTCTTTAATTATAATGGTGTACAATAGAAAATTATAAAGAGACTTGTACTAGTTGGTTGTTTACTACCGGAGCTAGAAGCAAAAATCGGATAGCGAATTAACCCATGGAGCCAGGAGAGACAAAAATGATTAACCGATCAGCAGGGTGCTAATGGCCGCCAGTTCGGTCTACTACTGTTGAAAAAGCACAGTCATTAATGTAATTATTTGAATCATTTGTATCATAAATTAGATAAAATGCCAAAATTTGTCTTTAAATATATGAATGTTGCTGTAGATCATGAGTTCGTAAAATAGAAATTTTATTAAAATTTTGTGGAATTTTGGTGAGAAATTCTTTTTAATTGTTTCAGAAGGAAATTTTAATTTTAATCTGTTAATCTGTTTTATTTTTTACTTATAAATAATAAAAGAAGTAAGTGTAGATCATGATTTGCATGATCGGCGATTCGGTCCTCGGACAGATGCTGGTGAACTACTATTCCTGATCCTGGTTGACTAACCAGTACTTTTCACATCTTCTTTGTTGTGAGTGATTGGGTTTTTCGTGCCTGAGTAAGATTGTTCTTAATGTAGTTTTGATCTTATATTACACATCTTTATTGGTTCGAAAATATAATTGCGAAAGTTAGATATGCTTTTTAAGATTAACATTGCTGTTCGTACTACTTGACCTGACCTACTTGTTGGTTTTGGGTGACCTACTGCGACTTTTAGTGCGCACGAACCGGATGGAGTTATAACAGGTGCGCGTTTGGCCTTTTTGGATCCGGCTATTTTTTGACAGTAGATTACTGCTTCCATTTAGGAAATAAGTAGTGTTTTATGCATTTTCTGCAATGTCTGGGGTATCTAGTTATAGGATCAATCACTGTTTTTGGTTAGTTATGACTTTTTATATGGGCATTAAGTATGCATTTTCTTGTTTAAGCAGTCATTAATTGTGATTATTTCTATTTTCTACGTTTTTCCAGTCATTGTCCTGGTGATTATTTTGGACATTTATTAGTTGTATGTTTGTTTTTGTAATCACCAGGGGTTTGTATATGCGTGGGTTATAATGGTATGTCGCCACAGAAACTATTTTATATAAATTTCTTACTCAGACACTAGAACCGCTGAAAAGTAAAAAATTGTTAATTTCACATATTTCTATAAAATGACTAATAACTATCTAATCTACTGAGCTTCCGTCACATGTCAAGATGTCGGCTTTATACCGGGTTTGTCACGTGGTAGGTATTTGTAGTAATTATTCTATACATGTGTTTTTTATATATTTAGATAGAGAAAAAAGGATTTTGTGTTATATCTTTGGTCCTTGTTATTCTAAATATAATTTGGTCGAAATATAAACTGTCAATGTTTTGTATCCTTTATAAATTGTCTTTTATGCTACAAAATTTTGGAAAATCGCGGAATAAATTATCTGTAATAAAATTGTCTAATGTTTTCAATCTTTTCTATTTTCATTTCAAATCTTTACTAAATCGTGCTTTATAGTTATGGCTAGGGTGTTGGGTAGCCCTTATCTAGTTCTAAAGTTTTTTGTTATAAAATTTTCATGTTTTCCGGAGGTATATGAATTCAGTGTTTTAGATATGTGTTTTGTCTAAAAGATTCACCTGAGGTGGGGGTTTGATGTCCTTGACCTTTCTGTACCGGAAGCTCATTCTTGTTAACATATATCCATGTATAATAAAGTATACTAAACTACTTAAATGTAAATTACAGGACACCCCTGGTTTACAGAGAGTGTGTTAGGGGTTTCTTAGTGTGGAAATATTTGTTTTATGTCACTAAAATGCGATACTGGCTTGTCTATTCTAATCTAATCTACGAAATAACATATCTACAATCTATAATAGACTTGCCATATCTACCCCTATGTACTTTTATCAAATATAGAGTTGTGTGAGTTGTGTGCTGTGTACTGTATATAGGGTCATAGAGCTCAGGGCTAGCACCATGCATTCCGCGCACCATGCTCCTGCAGAGTCCAAGTACCGTTTTTCCCCCATTGCGAGTTACGCATTATTTCGTTAAGGTGGGAGTCCCAAATAAAGGGTAAGATACGGTTTTTAGTCGATCTACACTTGCGCAGTCCGTGTACTACATCATACTTCCCCTTGGTCTTTTGGTACGACTGTGTGGGTGTGTGGGTTCGAGTGATTGCCGGGCGGCATTAACACTCCGTAAAAGTCACCTATGACGTTTGTGTTTTCAGTAGTGTGTATGTTTGTTCTGGTGTTTTGCCGAGCAGTCCATATGTAATCGGTCCTAATCTATATTTTTTCATTGTATCCTATATTTTTGATAAATTCGAATACGGCCAGGCGAATATCTTGTGCTATTTCTTTTGGTGGATCTAACAGAGTTTTTTCCGTAATAGTTATTAGTTCTAATTTCAAAAGTTTTGTTTCAAATATTTTCCTTTCTTCCGAATATAATTGGCAGTGAAACATTAGATGGCCAAAATTTTCTATTTCGTTACAGTGTTGGCAGTTTTTGTCTTCTATGTATCGGTCCCCTTTAAGATAGCTACTTTTTAGTTTAAGTCTAGTATACATTGTGTCTTTTTTTTCTATCATGATGGTACGTTTGTAATTTGCTAGGCGGTTTAATATTAATTTCTATGTTATGTGTTGAGCAGTAAGTTTCCCATTGCTGTAGATATTTTTGTTTTACTTTATCTTTTATGATGCTGTAGACTTCCGGTACGCTGAGCTTAATATGAATTTCTGTACCGGAAGTGCTGCCGTATTTTGCTTTGTCGTCTGCTAATTCATTTCCGTTTATGCCCACATGACTTGGTACCCACATTAACTGAATTTCGTCCCCTCTATGTTTTATATCTGTGATTGTTTTTAGTATATTAAAGATCATTTCTTGTCTGTGAGATTGTCCTGATTTTATTGCCATTAAGGAACTAAGACTATCACTAATAATGACTGATTTTGTAATATGATTTTCTTTACAGTAAGTTATCGCATAATCTATTGCTGCTAATTCGCATGTAAATATTGAAACTTGATGTTGAAGCTTTAAACTCTTGTTGTGTAAGATTGTTCCGTCTTCTCCTATAACTACTATGCCCGCCCCTGCTATTTATTTTGACGGGTCCTTACTTCCATCTGTATAAATTTGGGTAAAGTCTCTAAAGTGCCGAATAATGTTTAGATTTGCAATAATTTTGTTTCTTTCAGCGTTTTCAGATTTGTTAATTTTTCCTACTAGATCTAAAATGATCTCAGGTATTTCAATATTGATTAGTTGTTCATAGCACGGTTCTTGAATTTGGGTATCGCCTAGGCCGTATTCTGTAATTAGAGTTCTGATGTGTTGTGTGTAAGGTTTCTTTAAATTTTTGTTACTTTTGATTTTGTAAAAATATGCCGGGTGGTCGCATATATCGTCATTGATAGGTAAGTTTGGGCCCAGTCTGGAGCTTCTGGCCCAATATTTTAGTGCTTGAAGTTCTCTCTGTAAAGGTAGTGGGATCATAGCTGTTTCGGTATGTAATGGGAGAGTAGAGGTATGCCTCGGACATCCTATTATGGTTTTTAGTGCCCTATTTTGTATTCTTTGAACCTTTTTTAGTTGTGATTCTTTTGCGGAGGCGTATACTATGCTGCCATAATTGATTTTGCTAAGGATGAGGGCCTTGTAAATGTTTAGAAGGCATTTTTTGTCTGTACCCCAAGATTTTCCCTTTACTGGTCTTATGATATTTAGATCTTTAAGGCATCTTTTTGTCATATATTCTATATGCATTTTCCATGATAGAGTTTTGTCAAAATACATTCCCAAAAATTTTGCGTGTTCATTGTATGTGAGGTTCGTACCACATAACGTTAATTTCGGAAAGTTGTTGGCTCTTTCCGGAGGTTTTACGGACGGTCTATGTATTAATAACACTTGAGTTTTTGCTGGGTTAATTATGAAGCCCCAGGATTTGCTCCATTTTTCTATTGTATTCAAAACAGTTTGTGCTTTTTTTACTGCCTGTACCGGACTTAATGATGTTAGCCATGTGGCGGAGTCGTCTACAAATTGAGATATTTTAGCATTTATAGTAGGTTTTTCTCTGTTTAATTCGTTGATTTGTGTTTCAAAGGTATTCATCATGAGGCTAAAAATTATGGGGGACAGAACCGCTCCCTGGGGGCACCACAAACAATATCTCATTTTACAACGTTGCCATGGTTAATTGATGGAATTTATGTGGATCTAGCCCAAGGCATAAGTCACAACAAAGGATGCGATATGATTTGTGGTTAATTGGCGACCCCCTGCCAGTAATCTTACTTGTCACACATCATTGCATATTGCACACTGGTCAATTGCATTTGATAATTACATAACAATTTGCAGAGTGCCCAATCTAAATTACGCAACTTTTTTTTATTGTGAACGATCGATCTAACATATGAATTTATTTATCATGTGACAATAACGAACCATATATTTAATGAATGATAGACCTATATAACGTTTATACACATACGTTATTTGACACTTACCTTCGAGTTACATTTATAATGTATGATCAAGTCTGCATTTAAATATTATTTAATCATCTTACATATATAAAACTTGGTAAAAAATAATTCAGCAAATGAAAGTTTCAAGCAACCTTACAAATATTCGGAAAATACTTATTTTTGGCTGTTGATGACAAATTTTATGTACTCCGATGAAATGTTTTTCTATAAGTGAAATTAGACACGTACATGTATTTAGGTAGATATCGTGATTTCAATTATAATGAGTTTTTAATAGATTTACGTCAACATTTTGTTTACAACTAATAAAATTTTGATTTACGATCTTAAGGTGGATCGATCTAATACTAGATTCTAATTCTTAAATATACCCACAAGAAAAAGTTTCATAAAAAACCTTCGATAACATGCTTGTGAATTTCTTCCTCATTTTAGAAATGTAATTAAATGGAGCATTTGTGTTCTTATTTTCGGAGGCAAGTTTTAATCGTCATAGGAACAAATATCGTCCATAATTGAATAATTTGTAAGTCATGTGCATGCGTAGATCTAGATCGTTTCGATACATTTCTAACACATTTAAGAATGAAAAACATCTTTTCCTTTTGATAAAAACAAACAGAAACAGAAGTCGGCGTCATTTGCATATAAAAAACTCGTCATAACTGCTGCATTTTTATTCTTTAATCAAATAGTTTTATAACATTACACGGACTTTGCTCTATACGCTATTAACAAGATGGCGGTTGTTTTCACCTCGGACAGCGTTGCTATGCCTGAGCAGGTGCGCGCAACGGTAAATGCCCGGATGTCCGACCTGATCAATGTTGGCGGTATCCCTATGCTGGTGGTGTCTCCGAAGAACGGCTATTTACAGAAAAACAGATGAGGAAATATTTTTCAGGGTATATTCAGCATTGACAGTCGATGAAATGCTTTTACAGCAAACTTAGTGATAGCCACGCATATGCAGCTCTGTGACGTCACAGCAGCCGATACATTTGTACTCGATCCATTTTCGCTAGAAAAATTCTTAAATATAGACATCAAAATCAACCAGTTAAAGTTAGCATTTTTGATAAAACTTATTTCTTTTGTATAAAAATATATATTCTATGGAAACTCTTATCTCTTGTTAGTTAATATTTAGGCTCTAAAAACTGTTTCCCACCTGTTGGTTGTCAAATATCACATACCACCAGCATTGGTTCCCTTCGTGGTGAAATTTCAAGTTTTGACATGTGTCGTGTCAATAGCTCCCAGAACGACATAGTCACGTGATGACGCACATCAACATCTTGTTTCGATTAAGCAGGGATAATATTATGTTTTCGCTGTGGCAAATCAAAATGGTTGGGATTTCCTGCTTTCTGAACAGCTGATATACATTCGAAATGCCTCCAGCATAGGTTCCCCACTCTAGTATAATGAAGATGATGATCTGTCAGATATTATTAAGGGTCATAACTGGAAACATAGAAGGAAAAATAGATATGAGGGCATCACTCCTAAGGCTGTTTCAACAGTTTATAAGGGGAACTAAAATATTAGATTAAACATTAAATTGACCAACTTCACATAGTGACAAAATAAGTGACTTAGTTTTACATAGTGTTTTAAACTTACTAAGAGACGATAACTACACAGAGTCCATTCGTCAGCGAATTATTGACGGAAAAGGAAACAACAACAACAACATTAGCATTGAATCCTTAAAATGAAAACCAATGCTTTTATATGTACTTGAAACTGTTTTGGATTATAAAAGGATCATTTCCAAACCAGAAAATAGCTTTGGTTTAGACATCATATCAACGAGATGGAAATTATGCATCCATATCTATCACCAGGTCGAGACCATTT
>JAFMSR010000009.1:22679670-22710731 GCA_022818135.1 Saxidomus purpurata
CCGACTTAAACACGAAGAAAGCAGATGCATTGCACGAAATGTCTGAGGAAAGAAATGAGGCATTAGAAGAAATAAAGAATAAAGTATCTATAGGATTAACCGACCTAAACACGAACAGAGCAGATGCATTGCACGAAATGACCAAGGAAAGAAATGAGACATTAGAAGAAATAAAGGATAAAGTATCTATCGGATTAACCGACCTAAACACGAACAGAGCAGATGCATTGCACGAAATGTCTGAGGAAAGAAATGAGGCATTAGAAGAAATAAAGGATAAAGTATCTACAGGATTAACCGACCTAAATACAAACAGAGCAGATGCATTGCACGAAATGTCTGAGGAAAGAAATAAGGCATTAGAAGAAATAAAGGATAAAGTATCTACAGGATTAACCGACCTAAACACGAACAGAGCAGATGCATTGCAGGAAATGTCTAACGAAAGAAATGAAGCATTAGAAGAAGTAAAGGATAAAGTATCTACAGGATTAACCGACCTGAACGCGAACAGAGCAGACGCATTGAAGGAAATGTCTAAGGAAAGATACGAGGCATCAGAAGAAATAAAAAATGAAGTATCTACAGGATTAACCGACCTGAACACAAAAAGAACAAATACATTGCAGGACATGTCTGAGGGAAGAAATCAGGCCTTAGAACAAATAAAGGACAAGATAAACACTGGTTTGACCGAATTGAACGAGAAAAGCGCAGATGCACTGAAACAAATATCTTCGGAAACAACTGAGGTAGTGGATAAAATAAAGGACACGGCACGTGCAATCATAGCAGAAGCAACTGATGGCAGAAAAGAGGCAGTGCAGAAAATATCGGCGGCAGGAACAGAAGTGTTGGAGACAATATACGACAGACACCAACATATTTTGACCGATATTGAAGAGGCAAAATCAAATCTGCTAATAAAACCAACAAACTATGGTAAATAAATGTGCTTTTTTTGTAAACAATTTAAATTTTTCAAGTCATTGGCATATTACGGAACTTAAACACATGTATATATAATGAACTAAATGAACCAATTGTGTCCTATGAATTGTATGAAACGCGTATTACAGTTACTTTTGTTAATTAAATCGTTATTTTAAAACCATATCAATTCATTTTTATTTAATTCATTATATATATTATATGTCTGTGTGTGTTTTATATGACAGTGATTGAGTCAATACGTGATTGCTTATAAGATTGCTTATAGCCAAGTGTGAGCTTGTAGGATCGATAAATATACATCGTCGTCCGTTGTCGACAATTGATTCAAGTGACTTCTCATAAACCACTTCATAGATTATCACCATATTTAGATAGGAGCAAGCTCACATTAATCTCTCTTAAACATATTTAAAAACAATTCAGTCGACGAACAACATGGCCATCAGAGCCAAAAAAAAGAACATGTTTGAAATTCTTCTTAAAAACCACAAGGCCGAGATCCTACAGCTTATGCGTGTTTCGTATTTGTTTTGAAATATATCGTGCTGGATTCATCGATCATTTATATATTTTAAATTGGCATTAAATGAAAAAGAAATTAATACAATGTCCAATTGTTATTTCCAGAGCCCCTTTCTGCTCAAGTGAAAACGCCCGTACTAGGAGAGGATGAAGCTTTTCTTAAGATGAAAGCAGGTAAGCGCTTTGTACGTTACTTTTCAAAATAAATTTTCATTTCTGGATATAGAAACATACGTTTGTTACCATACCTGTCTCCATACCGTCAATTTCCGTATAATTGGCGACACTTTCAACACCATAAATAACTTGAAAATAACAGAATAATCTCTTCACCGTTGTATTCTTAACTTCTTTCGGTTCCTCTAATTCCCCGCTTTCCCGAGGGTCGGAACAACCCAGTCCTCCACAGCAGACCATGTTCGATCCTTTTTCTTGCATACCTTATTTGATGTCATTGCAGTTTATATGAGAAAACCGCTAGCTACTATTTTGAGCGGTAAATCGAAGCGTGGTGTTAATTAAATATAACCCCCTGCATGGAACCCCTTGCATAGGAGTTTGGTAGGTTCACACGTAATTAACCACTTTGCATGTATTTCTAGCGCTAAATATATAGTGCGTGGTCGCGTCCAAAACTGTACTTTATCAACGTGGTGAAACCAAAAAATACATAAATCCGAAACTCGTGACACACGTACAATTAACTTAATAAATGTGACGATACCATTTACACTGACTTTTATTACTTTTTTTGCTTTCACAGCGACGGCATTTATCAAGAGAAACTGTGACGTCATTTCTCTTGGAAAATTTTATTGAAAAACGCAGCATTTTTCCTATGACTGCAGGTTTGTACTTCGAAATGTCAATAGATCCTTTTGACATACATTCCTAAAATCTGATGCTCTTTCTTGTGACATCACAAAAACACCATTTCTTTTCGCGATCAACTCTCGATTCAATACTACATGTACATATAGTTACCGATTTGCGTACAACCGTCATTTCGTTCCCTGAAACTTCGAACCGTTTTTGAAAATAAAATTCCTGTTAAATTTAGTACTTGAACATTATTTAAGTTTTTTTTCTTTTTTATGAGACAGTAGTTAGTATATTAGACGGTTAATTGCTTTTGAATTATTTACTCTTAGAGTTCGTTGAAATTATTAAATCATTCATATCTCTTAGAAAATATAATTTACCGGTCATCACGAGTTTCGCGTGCACATGCCCCAAGACGGGAGTATCTATCGGTATGACAAAACTACGAACTACATCATGTGATACTTGAATTTATTTCGATATAAATAGTTCTGTTTAAAAGATATGACTGTTGTACAGTTTCTTATTTCGGTTGGTATCCTTTTCAACACTTCATATGATATGCACATCTGTGTTCAATAAAGCCAGTTTAATTCACGAAACATATCCAAGGAACACGTTAAAACTGGCTTATTTAAGATAATCCTCGCAGCCCTTTTTTGAATCTTTAAAATTTTGTTAACATCTGATTTCGAACTTATCCCCCTGCCCGAAAATGTACAACAGTAGTCAAAACATGGCAATATGTACACTAAATCGAATTTCTAAACTTCCTCTTTATAAAATTCATGTCCAACTCGAAAAAAAAAAAAGATGTCAAGAATGACCACTGAATAGCGGGCTAGAGCCGTCGGCATTATCTCGATTTACTGATTTTGTAAATTAATTTATCAATTTCGACAGAATGTGAGAAAAAATACACTAATTATATTTAATATCATTTCTCACATTCTGTCGGAATTGATAAAATAATTTTCAAAATCAGTCAAACCTGCCGAAGCGCGGTACCAGCACCAATAATGCCGACGGCTCTAGCTTCTTTTATTTTGGTCAAATTCGATAGAGCACTATGTATATCTCTGGTGTTCTAAATTTTAAGTCGTTACACAAAATACTTTACTGATAACGGAATTTTATAAAATGGCCGTTTAGAAATTCGGTTCAGTGTATGCATTATAATACATCTTCTTCGTATCATCAGACAAGTAAAAAGGTATATAGGGATAGATTTTGTTTTAATTTACACTTGAACATGTAGTATTTACACACTATAACTTTACTGTCTTATTATGTTGTATTGTATAATACGCAGTGCATTTTCATGTATACGAAGTACAAATTTCATTTGACATGGTACATGCATATTTAGATGGGGTCATTTTTTTGTGATATGCAAAAGTGTGTGTATACAGTAGAATAACCATTATATGTTGTACAAGCAACGTTATATGCAGTACAAAAAACATTATATGCAGTCAGTTTTTCGATACATGAGGTGGTTTTTTTATTATATGCAGTAGTTGTACCTTTCAACGTTGTATGTTGATTAATATATGTGGTAGATGTTTAAATGTATGAAGTGATTTCGTTTCATTGTATAAGTGGTGAAAAATTACTTATATTAAGATAATAAATCGATATGTGCGGTGCATATGTCAAAATACATTGTGTCAACAACTTTGTATGTAGTAAATTCCATTTAATTATGTTTGGTCCAAACAACTGTATAAGATGTACATACGGCATTATATGCGGTGCTTTTCCCATTATGATGATGATACTTAAAGAGAGTCTCTAAAAATACTCTCGAAGGAAATTACCGAGTGAGCTACGAAAGATTTGCCATGACACCGTACATTCAACATCGAATAGCGCTTGCATGTACCTTAAATATGGTTTGTCTGCATGCCGTGCATGGTCATAACTAATGGACATTTCTAAAGTACTGCACAACACACTAATTACCAATTGCTTATTGCAAATTACTAGATTTAAACAAGAACACGACAAGCGGGTGCCTGACGCTTGTCTGTTTAGCAAGTGAAAATGTATAACTATGATAAACTGCAGTCAACAGATAATAGATTTGCGCTCTCTTGGGAAATTACTGAAAAAAGGTCAGCAAAACTCTTAGTTAATTAAGGGCATTACTATTAAAAAGAGCTGTCTCATGGCAGCGCGCTCGACTATTCGGAGGCTTGTCAGCAAAATGGATTTTTTTTGTCCAAGAATAGGTATACGTGTGTATTGTGTAATGGTGTAAGAATTAAGATAAAAATTATAAACAATATCCACATCAGCTCTATTTTAGTAATGGTGACCTTGAACTTGGATGGACCGGCCACAAAAACCATCCCAAGCGAGATCTTTACATGTTCTTGCTATACACTAAGTTTGAAGTCGATACACTTATGCATAGTGAAGATATTGAGCATAAACCGATTTTATATTTTAATAATGGTGACCTTGACCTTGGACAGACCGGCCCAAAAAGCAATCCCAAAGCGAGCTCTTCGAAGGTTCTTACTATACATCAAATAGTTACTGAGATATGGACGTAAACGTATTTGCACGCAAAACTTTAACCAGAATATCTAAATCGAAAAAAAAGGGCCATAAGATAGAGTCATCTTACTTGATTATTTACATAGGTGTGATGGCTGGGAAAGCCTTGTAAAAAGTTTAAATGCAATACATCAAGCAGTTATTGGGATATGGACTATGATGTAGTTGCATGCAAAACTTTAACCAGAATTTCTTAGTCGAAAAAGGGGCCATACTCTGCAAGATAAACTGAATCTAGCATGTTCATGAGTTGTGGATAATGAAATCCCACCAGATACGTCCAAAAATTGGCTGTTACTTCAATTCATTTACATGATGGTCATGTGACAACTATTGGCTATTTTGTACATGTAGTCGTACATTGCATTTCAATTATATTAGGAAAAGCAGGATGTAGGACAAAGAAAAAGGACAGTTTAACTTTCGTTACTTGAAAATCGAGATTGTCTACTTAAAAACGATTTTTGGTATTTGGTTTAACATTTCATGCAAACGGTAGTCTCAATATTTCTACTGGGATAACTACATTCTATTTCCCCGATTTTTGAAAATTATACAATAAAATTAAATAAAAGAGAATTTGAAAAAATCGTATTCATATTTCTCGTTTATTTTGTAAAACCCCCACAGTTTCCTTTCACCACATTTTGTGGTGGTTGGGAGCATAAACTACCCGTGCACTTGTTCAACAGCTAAATATTGCTAATTTCAATATTTATTATAATATAAATTATTCAAATCCGTCATCAACTGGATGGCTGTTGTTGTTGTTGTATCCATGGCAACCACAAAAAAATCTTGCTGCGTCTATGAACTCTGAATATAAGACAATTCATAGGTGTTTTGATATATTTGCATTTTAGCGAAACGTATAAATCAACAGTACATTGGTAAGACTGTAAATTCATTACCACACTGTCATATTAAAGCTGCTCGCTCTCAGATTATAGGGAAAAAAAAGAGTTCCCCAAACCTTCTGAAAATAACATATTTTAGAAGGAATAGTCATATAAAAATGTCCCAGTATAAATTCATGTCGAATATATCTGTATATTTGATATAGGATACAATGTACGTATGTAAACAAAAAGGCTCTTAGACTACCAATGTAAAGCGGTGTTCACTATTTATTAAAGCAGTGGTTCTAAAATTTGATCTATTTGACTCTGATTAATTTCCATTTTTGAAATACAGAGAAGATAATAAATTTAAATCGCTTTCATTTATCTCTGAACGAAGTCGTCTGTTTGTTTCAACATACTTTCAGGAGCAGCTGTTAAAGTGCACAAATAGCTTAACTCTTTTAAACAAGTTTAAGAGTATTAAGACAAAATAACTTAGAAAAAACTTTCAGCAAGTAATATTTAAAAAACAACCGAACCCCAATGTTCATTTTCTTTCTGAAATGTTTTTCAATTTTATCGTGGGGGTCTTAAAGATGATCTTAGCTGCTGTGCGGTCAAGCGTTCGTGAACCAAGAACGCACACATTTATTTCTGACTGTCTTCAAGCTTTAGTACGCGAACGCTTATTTATGACTGTTCAAGACCCTTTGTCGCGTTGTGCATCATACATCATACGCGTAGAAAATACCGCTTTGCATTTAATCACCTTTTGTAATATCTGGTTATGTTAGAATCGAAATAACTTCCTTTTCAGCGTTGTTATCGTCTAATAAAAACTCCTTGTCGTTCTGATGCGCAGTTTAAAACCACTCAGACATCCGGCTTTCGTGGTTAATTACTGCCCATCATAGCTCATTATCATTGTTTATCAGACGATGCACACCGCTGGAACGGATATTATAAACATAAAATGTAAAAGTCAAGGCTAGAATCAACAACACAAATTAAAATCTACATAGCAATTTGAGAAAAGCTGTTGAAAATGCTTGTAAGCTTGGTTTGACGGCACCGCTACACTATATGTGTCGTGTAGACAAGTAAATCAGAATGATGGTAAACGTTTTCTGTTGACTATTTGCTGTTATGACGGCAGTACAAGTGTTGTCAAACACGTCATACAACTTTCTAGCTGCGGAGAAACTTGTCGTGAGAGAATGGTGTCTGAACTTACCCATGCCGACAAACTTTACTATAACACTTTACTTTCACTTATTATTTATTTAATACCAACATTTGGTTGACTTTACCTCTTCTTGTGACATTTTGGTATAAAATGGTAGGACTATATGAGATGGTGAGCTGACCGTCCGCTCTGGGTGTTTATAATGGCACCGTTTCAATTTCGCGCTATTCCGCCTTTTATAGTGAGATTTCGTCATTGATGACGTCACGTCTCGCATGCACCCCGAGATTTTAACACAGCAATGGCGGACAAACATGGAAGTAAAATGAAATTTCACAGTTCTTTAATCAATAACGTTCACGGAAGTCGATGTTTAATGTAAGCATGTATAGGTATTGAATGTATAGCGAAAATAGACGTCACATGTCGATAACAACATTGGCGATTTTTAGCGCAGAAATACGGTGAATAATCGAGTCCAGTGTGAGGGTGCACAGCCATTAATAATTCTGAAAACATGAAAAACATTTATATGATGCATCAATACATACGTAATTGTATAGATTATACATTTATAATCCATCATACATTGGAAAAATACATTTATTAAAGCACATAGAAAACAAAGTGGTCGGGGTAATATAAACCTTGCACTGCCATACACAATTCCTTTAGATATGCCTCATTCAATGATATTTAAAATGAACAGTATCTAAATTATAACTATTTCTAACATGTATTTAAAGATTCAAGTAAATGCTATTTGATGAAAATAATTTATCGGGAGACTGGATCGTTACACTCGCTTGTATAACATCCTTCCCTACTTCTTTAACCTCTTCATTCACTTGTACAATGTATAACATATTTGCCTACCTCTTTAACCTCTTCACTCACTTTCTTAACATTTTGGTCTACTTTTTGTACCTCTTCACTCACTTTTAAAACATCCTTTACTACTTCTTCAAATTCTTCACTAACTTTTATAACATCCTTAAGTACTTTTTTAACCCCAACACTCCAAAACGCGGAACTTGGGTTAGAGACTGAAATAGCTTTGATAAAAAAGGTGTAAAATAAGTAAAAGCGTTGACGAAGTGCGTGTATGTATATACAGGTTAAATATTTTTATCATACATGTACTTAGGGACAAACCGTGTATCACAACAACATATAAGCCGTCACTTTTATTATAATGAAATGCTGTCTCAGTTTTAAGATTTTTTTCTTTTTATACGGAACAGTCCAGAAAATACTTCTCATTATACCCGGATATAAAACTACATTCTGTTTTGTTTTCTGCAAAAACAAAATGAAAACAGCAGTATGTGCTATAGAATAGTAAAAAATATATTTTTTTTAAATTGTCTTCGCTCGTCCATTGATTATATGTATCTGTAGTTTCCCTTCAGTTGAGACGTAGTGGCACAGGCGGGCGCGTTCGCCCCAGGATCGGAAGGCCCTGGTTCGATCCCCACCAGTGCAACGGTGGTTGTGTCCATAGGCAAGACACAAATATTTACACATTCTCTCTCTCTCTCTCTCTCTCTCTCTCTTCGTGATTGGTTCCATCTTGAATGAGGCCCCAGAGCGGTTATCTAAGTTGTAAGAACTTGTTTCGCAATCGAGAATAAATAAATTAGTATGAATTAATAGTTTCCCTTCAGTTTCCATTAGAGCTGTATTTTTTTTAATTTCCAAATGCTAGTAGTTGCGTTTGCTGTCAAGAATTGATAAAAACATTATACGCCTCTTATTAAGAACCTAACCCAACAATAAAGGGAAATATATGAATGATAGTGTGGTTGGGCAAAGTCGGACCAGTAATATTCAATAAAACATCGCTTTTACCGCACGTTTCCCTGACATCAAAATACGGGTATGAACTAAAAGATATTGAGCCGACTGGAGTGGTCTTTATTAAGTACAAGACATGTACATGTATGATCCAATAAAAGGACTGTTATGTGAATAGAATTACCAAGGGAAAAAGATCTGAGGTAAATAGTTTGGGTTACTGCTGAAAACATCCGGAAACCCCGTGTCCGCTTGATACTGTCGTATCTATGCCCTCTCAATGTAGATACAGTTGACTCTCGTTATCTCGAATTTCAAGGGACCAGACCTTTTACTTCGAGATATAAGAGGAGGCGCTTTTAGTTGTTGTTTTTTTGGACATATATGGACGTATATGGACGAATAGTGCACAAAATTCCCTGTTTTCAAGACAGACAACTATTTGTATTTATTTTATTGATGCAAATTTTCCCTGAAACATTGGAACACAAATTCAATTTTAATTACATTTTATTTTTGCATATACCCAAACAGCCCTTAGTAATACATATCATCTTTATACTTGTATCGGCCCGAGCGAAAACGAAAGTACGCATCGGGCGAAAGTGAAAGTAGCGTTTCTTGAACCGGAAGTCAGAACATTTGTATACATAAGAACAGCATCTAACTACAAAACAAAATATTTACAGACTGATATATTCGTTCAGAAATCATCTTTTTTTTTTTTTTTATAAAACCCAATCACTATTATCATTAAACCTCTCAAATAAATTAAGTCTTTAAAGCAATTACCGCATTTTTCATCATTTATTACACGTAGTCACCGGCAATTAAAGTAAATCCATGAAAAACAAACAACAATCATTACGACACGTGTGAATTGGCATGACAACGTCTCACCCTTGCTTTGACCCGCCGCACCTTTGATCCGTCGGCGACTTTCGCACTTCGACTTAACGAGTTGACAATACACTGGAATTTGATTGACGGGACCAAAAAATCCCTTCGACACATCCGGAGTCTCGATATGTCAAATTTTGTCTTAAAAGGAGTTAAAGTACATAGATAAAGATGGAAATTTGACAGGACTTAAGAATTTCTTCGACTTAAACGGAAATTCGAGGTAAGCGAGTTTGAGATACTGAGAGTCAACTGTATATAAAGCATATTTTACTAGCATGTATCTGATTATCTCAGCAAATAAAGTTCATGTACACTGATGTTTGCGAAAAACTGTCATCTTTAAATTACTAATATAAAAGTTTTGTAACTAATTTGTTATTGTAAATTAGCGTTATCTTCAAAATTCATGTCTTGGAGTTGTTGCGATGGCCGCCGAGTGGTTTGAGGCATTCGAAATTTGCATTGCTAGCCGATGCCGCCGTACGTACAGGTCCGAGTCCTGACTTCTGCCTTCTAGTGTTTTTTTTTTATGTATTTATAGATAAGCGCTCCATGAAGCCCACAATACTGTACACCTCCTGACCAGTATTACCGTAAATCGTACACTTTTTGCGACAATCGCAAATATTATTATACATGTACTAACCACTATAATATAGAGTAGTCTTTATGAGCGTCAATTTGGTAGGTAGTTGGTAGTTGGTAGTTGGTAGTTGGATATTCGAATAACCAACTACCTACTAGTTGGTAGTTGGTTATTCGTAATTCCAAACTATATAACAGCTGGTAGTTGGTAACTCAATACACTATCATCAGAATGAAATGTTCAAACACACCATACCCCTTCCTTAACACAGAATAAATCAGGGGACCTAGTTGGTTATTCGTGTGAATCTCCAACTGCCAACCGGAAGGTAGTTGGTAATTCGAACTTTGCATGTATTCCTCTCAAAAAAGAAAGTATTTTTCCGGAATAAATGTTACTGATATATAACAAGATAGATGTGTTCTACAACATGGTAACACCCCCTTCTCCCTACATCCTCCAGGGGACTTAGTTGGTTATTCGCGTGAATCCCCAACTACCAGCCAGAAGGTAGTTGGTAATTCGAACTTTGCATGTTTTCCCGTCAAAATAGAAAGTATTTTTCCGGAAGAAATGTAACTGATATATAACAATATACATGTGTTCTACAACATGGCAACACCCACTTTTCCCTGTGTGCACTAAGGGACTCAGTTGGTTATTCACGTGAATCTCCAACTACCAACCAGAAGGTAGTTGGTAATTCGAGCTTTACATGTATTCCCGTCAAAAAAGAAAGTATTTTTCCGGAAGAAATGTAACTGATATATAACAAGATAGATGTGTTCTATAACATGGTAACACCCCTTTCTCTCTACGTCCACCAGGGGACTCAGTCCGTTATTCGCGTGAATCCCCAACTACCAACCAGAAGGTAGTTGGTAATTCGAACTTTGCATGTATTCCTCTCAAAATAGAAAGTATTTTTCCGGAAGAAATGTAACTGATATATAACAAGATAGATGTGTTCTACAACATGGTAACACCCCTTTCTCCCTACATCCACCAGGGGACTCAGTTGGTTATTCGCGTGAATCCCCAACTACCAACCAGAAGGTAGTTGGTAATTCGAACTTTGCATGTTTTCCTCTCAAAAAAGAAAGTATTTTTGCCGGAATAAATGTAACGGAAATATAACAAGATAGATGTGTTCTACAACATGGTAACACCCCTTTCTCCCTGTGTACACTTGGGGACTAAGTTGGTTATTCGCGTGAATCCGCAACTACCAACCAGAAGGTAGTTGGTAATTCGAACTTTGCATATATTCCTCTCAAAAAAGAAAGTATTTTTCCGGAAGAAATGTAACTGATATATAACAAGATAGATGTGTTCTACAACATGGTAACACCCCCTTCTCCCTACGTCCACCAGGGGACTTAGTTGGTTATTCGCGTGAATCCCCAACTACCAACCAGAAGGTAGTTGGTAATTCGAACTTTGCATATATTCCTCTCAAAAAAGAAAGTATTTTTCCGGAAGAAATGTAACTGATATATAACAAGATAGATGTGTTCTACAACATGGTAACACCCCTTTCTCCCTACGTCCACCAGGGGACTCAGTTGGTTATTCGCGTGAATCCCCAACTACCAACCAGAAGGTAGTTGGTAATTCGAACTTTGCATGTATTCCCGTCAAAAAAGAAAGTATTTTTCCGGAAGAAATGTAACTGATATATAACAAGATAGATGTGTTCTATAACATGGTAACACCCCTTTCTCTCTACGTCCACCAGGGGACTCAGTCGGTTATTCGCGTGAATCCCCAACTACCAACCAGAAGGTAGTTGGTAATTCGAACTTTGCATGTATTCCTCTCAAAAAAGAAAGTATTTTTCCGGAATAAATGTAACTGATATATAACAAGATAGATGTGTTCTATAACATGGTAACACCCCTTTCTCTCTACGTCCACCAGGGGACTCAGTCCGTTATTCGCGTGAATCCCCAACTACCAACCAGAAGGTAGTTGGTAATTGGAACTTTGCATATATTCCTCTCAAAAAAGAAAGTATTTTTCCGGAAGAAATGTAACGGAAATATAACAAGATAGATGTGTTCTACAACATGGTAACACCCCTTTCTCCCTGTGTGCACTTGGGGACTAAGTTGGTTATTCGCGTGAATCCCCAACTACCAACCAGAAGGTAGTTGGTAATTCGAACTTTGCATATATTCCTCTCAAAAAAGAAAGTATTTTTCCGGAAGAAATCTAACGGATATATAACAAGATAGATGTGTTCTACAACATGGCAACACCCCTTTCTCCCTACGTCCACCAGGGGACTCAGTTGGTTATTCGCGTGAATCCCCAACTACCAACCAGAAGGTAGTTGGTAATTCGAACTTTGCATATATTCCTCTCAAAAAAGAAAGTATTTTTCCGGAAGAAATGTAACTGATATATAACAAGATAGATGTGTTCTACAACATGGCAACACCCCTTTCTCCCTACGTCCACTAGGGGACTCAGTTGGTTATTCGCGTGAATCCCCAACTACCAACCAGAAGGTAGTTGGTAATTCGAACATTGCATATATTCCTCTCAAAAAAAAAGTATTTTTCCGGAATAAATGTAACTGATATATAACAAGATAGATGTGTTCTACAACATGGCAACACCCCCTTCTCCCTATGTGCTCTAGGAGATTCAGTTGGTTATTCGCGTGAGTCATACTAGAAAGTATTTTTCCGGAATAAATTTTACTGATATATAACAAGATAGATGTGTTCTATAACATGGCAACACTCCCTTCTCCCTATGTGCACTAGGGGACTCAGTTGGTTATTCGCTTGAATCCCCAACTACCAACCAGAAGGTAGTTGGTAATTCGAACTTTGCATGTATTCCTCTCAAAAAAGAAAGTATTTTTCCGGAAGAAATGTAACTGATATATAACAAGATAGATGTGTTCTACAACATGGTAACACCCCCTTCTCCCTACAAATACCAGGGGACTCAGTTGGTTATTCGCTTGAATCCCCAACTACCAACCAGAAGGTAGTTGGTAATTCGAACTTTGCATGTTTTCCCGTCAAAAAAGGAAGTATTTATCCGAAAAAATATTAACGAATATATAACAAGATAGATGTGTTCTACAACATGGTAACATTCCCTTTTCTCTACGTCCACCAGAGGCCTTAGTTGGTTATTCGCGTGAATCCCAAACTACCAACCAGAAGGTAGTTGGTAATTCGAACTTTGCATGTTTTCCCGTCAAAACAGAAAGTATTTATCCCGAAAAAAATTAACGAATATATAACAAGATAGATGTGTTCTACAACATGGTAACATTCCATTTTCTCTACGTCCACCAGAGGCCTCAGTTGGTTATTCGCGTGAATCCCCAACTACCAACCAGAAGGTAGTTGGTAATTCGAACTTTGCATGTTTTCCCGTCAAAACAGAAAGTATTTATCCGGAAAAAAATTAACGAATATATAACAAGATAGATGTGTTCTACAACATGGTAACATTCCCTTTTCTCTACGCCCACCAGAGGCCTCAGTTGGTTATTCGCGTGAATCCCCAACTACCTACCAGAAGGTAGTTGGTAATTCGGATTTTGAATGTATTTCAAGGAAAACAGATAGCTTTTTTCAATAATAACTGTAACTGATCTATAACCAGATAAATGTATTCAACATCATGGTAACACCTCCTTTCTCCTACTTCCACCAGGGGACTCAGTTGGTTATTCGCGTGAATCCCCAACTACCTACCAGAAGGTAGTAGGTTATTCTAACTTTGCATGTAATAAGATACTTGTTAATCATTTAATAACAACGGATTACTGCTGAGATAATTCATTCATTATCGAAATAGTGATTATATACGTATCAAATAATTACAACACACTGATATTCGTATTTTTTTCGTACAGGGATTAAAGCAGACATGCTTTACGTCTGTAAAGTATTTACGAGTGCGTTTGATAATATGCAGTACAGCTACATGAGAGAAACAGGGTTGGCAAGCCAAGACTGGGTTTATTGTAAAATGGTTGTTGTTGTTGTTGTTGTTGTTATTGTTGTATTGAATTGGAACTAGCGGAACAAAATATTTTGGACTTTTGTTCTTTTCCACGATGTCGTCGGTTAAATTCATGCTACATCAACTTAAAAATGGCCTGTGTTACTACTAAATTTCTCATAATCAACACATACTGTCAACACCGTGATAGATGGTTCTTGTCTAAATAACAGCTGTCCTTTTATTGTAATCCAGTAAATATAATGTTTGATTTCCAAACAAATATTAACGCACGTCATTTGTCTCTGACGTAAAAGTACATAATTACAAATATTACTTGGAATTAAATGTACATCCAGTTGTTAGTGATAGTAACGTAGTTGAAACATATAGAACATTTGATTTTAACAAGATATAAAATAATGGTAGTGAACATTGAAGCCCTTTCATTTCCTTTTCGTGTTGGTACCTTTATATTCATCCAAAGGAAAAGGTTAGTACATGGGAAGTACTAAATGTACACGGACTAGCACTGGACAATCCTAGATCTTAGTCAGACAGACTTCTTTAAAATTCGCAGCACTTTGTGCTTAAATTCTAAAAAAGCTCGGCGCTATATAGGTGAAATTTATACTTGATAACGTACTGCGTATTTGAATTATGATTATTGCTCGTGGTGTATGCTCTTTAAAGATGATGCAAATGACAGTAAAACATTTATCTGGTAATATAGCCGCTATAGTAATTACTGAAAAAAACTTTCTGTTTTCAGTAAAAAAAAACATTCAATATACCTTCTGGTTGGTAGTTGGGGATTCACGCGAATAACTAACTGAGTCCCCTGGAGGATGTAGGGAGAAAGGGGTGTTACCATATTGTAGAACACATCTATCTTGTTATATATCAGTTACATTTCTTCCGGAAAAATACTTTCTATTTTGACGGGAAAACATGCAAAGTTCGAATTACCAACTACCTTCTGGTTGGTAGTTGGGGATTCACGCGAATAACCAACTGAGTCCCCTGGTGGATGTAGGGAGAAGGGCGTGTTACCATGTTGTAGAACACATGTATATTGTTATATATCCGTTACATTTCTTCTGAAATATACTTTCTTTTTTGAGAGGAGTACATGCAAAGTTCGAATTACCAACTACCTTCTGGCTGGTTGTTGGGGATTCACGCGAATAACCAACAGAGTCCCCTAGTGCACATAGGGAGAAGGGGGTGTTGCCATGTTGTAGAACACATGTATATTGTTAGATATCCGTTACATTTATTCCGAAAAAAATACTTTTTATTTCGACGGGAAAACATGCAAATTTCGAATTACCAACTACCTTCTGGTTGGTAGTTGGGGATTCAAGCGAATAACCAACTGAGTCCCCTGGTATTTGTAGGGAGAAGGGGGTGTTACCATGTTGTAGAACACATCTATCTTGTTATATATCAGTTACATTTCTTCCGGAAAAATACTTTCTTTTTTGAGAGGAATACATGCAAAGTTCGAATTACCAACTACCTTCTGGTTGGTAGTTGGGGATTCACGCGAATAACCAACTAAGTCCCCTGGTGGACGTAGGGAGAAGGGCGTGTTACCATGTTGTAGAACACATCTATCTTGTTATATATCAGTTACATTTCTTCCGGAAAAATACTTTCTTTTTTGAGAGGAATACATGCAAAGTTCGAATTACCAACTACCTTCTGGTTGGTAGTTGGGGATTCACGCGAATAACCAACTGAGTCCCCTGGTGGACGTAGGGAGAAGGGCGTGTTACCATGTTGTAGAACACATCTATCTTGTTATATATCAGTTAGATTTATTCCGGAAAAATACTTTCTATTTTGAGAGGAATACATGCAAAGTTCGAATTACCAACTACCTTCTGGTTGGTAGTTGGGGATTCACGTGAATAACCAACTGAGTCCCCTGGTGGATGTAGGGAGAAGGGGGTGTTACCATGTTGTAGAACACATCTATCTTGTTGTATATCAGTTACATTTCTTCCGGAAAAATGCTTTCTATATTGACGGGAAAACATGCAAAGTTCGAATTACCAACTACCTTCTGGTTGGTAGTTGGGGATTCACGCGAATAACCAACTGAGTCCCCTAGTGCACACAGGGAAAAGAGGATGTTGCCATGTTGTAGAACACATCTATCTTGTTATATATCAGTTACATTTATTCCGGGAAAATACTTTCTTTTTTGAGAGGAATACATGCAAAGTTCGAATTACCAACTACCTTCTGGTTGGTAGTTGGAGATTTACACTAATAACCAACTAGGTCCCCTGCTTTATTCTGTGTTAAGGAAGGGGTATGGTGTGTTTGAACAATTCATTCTGGTGATAGTTTATTGAGTTACCAACTACCAGTTATTATATAGTTTGGAATTACGAATAACCAACTACCAACTAGTAGGTAGTTGGTTATTCGAATATCCAACTACCAACTACCAACTACCTACCAAATTGACGCTCATGTAGTCTTTTCGTGTTTCGTGCATTCCTAAGAATGAATTTGTTTGCTTCTTCAAGTATAATGCTAAAGATTTGTGTTCATTAATCTAAACGAAGACGATTAAAGTGTGTCTTTCTGCTCGTGCCACTGAAACGTTTTTGAAGTGGGAAAACATGAGAAACGTTGACGTAAAGTACAAGATTGGCGTGACGTAACGAGCCGTTACTGACGTTACAATCAAAGGGATAGGGTTAGGGTTAGGATTGAAATTGGGCATGCCTAACTTTACCAAACCTCAGTAACCGCTTATGAGAATGCTTAGTCTGAAATTTCAAAGTAGCATTAAGAGATATAAAAAAATAAAGTTTGGAATAATGAGAAATGTGACTATAGAGCAAGTTAGGGGTTATTAAACAATCAAGTTATAGATCTCTTGATCAAATTTTAATCAAATTATGGCCCTTGCTTTGCATGCAGAACTGTAACGGAAATGTCTGTCTCCAAAACTTATGTAGATATGAGTTTGATACTCGGAGGAGTCACACAACTAGGTTGCCTCTTATATTTTGCATCTATTTTGGCTAATAACCTCGTATTTATGGACGTAGAACTTCCTGGTTAAAGTTGTGCATGCACCTTGCTTTCTCCAAAACTAAGGCAATTCTCACTTGTCCTCGTGGTCACTTAGCATTTTTCCGCTTTGCAAATTATATGATTTTTCAAAGAAAAAATATACCATATCTTTAAAATACTGCTGCTAGACAGTTGTGATGTCAATGAACACAGTGTATTTGATTTTAGTCTGGGGCTGTAAGCCCAAAGCCATAATTCACATGCTTCAATTAAAAAAACCGTGTAAAGTGCGCTGATATCAACTGTAAAACTGCGCTATTGGAAAGGAGAGCAAGGAAGACTACCAGATGCCGCTATTGTTTGGATGTTCGGCCGCTGGGCCGCCAGGCCGATGTGATGTTGATGAACACATCTATTTGTTTTGTGAAAATGAAACTTTCTTTAAACGCTTTCTGCGTTGCAAAATAAGTCATTATTTCAATGATAGAATATACCGTATCTTAATTTTCAAAAGATGCTGTTTTGCCGCTAGGCCGGGCTGCTTGGCCGCTAAGCCGCTGTGATGCTTACCAACGAAGTCTCTTTGTTTTTTGAAACCGTATTTTTACCGTTTCTGCGCTATAAATTAGTCATATTTCAATGATTAAATAAATCATATTTAAATTAATTTTATAAATGATGCTGTTAGGCACTGCCAGGCCGTTAGGCAGCTGGACGCCACGCCGCTGTGATGCTTACCAACATAGACTATTTTTTTTGATAAAGAATCCGAATTTTTGATTATTTTGTCTTTGAAAAATAAGTTATACATGTATTGCATTGATAAAATAATTTTCATATTTTTAATATATTATCTTTATTTTAAATAATGCTGGTATGTGACAAACTTCACGCCGCTAGCCCGCCAAATTCACGCCGCTAGGCCATCAGAGCGCTAGGCCGCCAAGTTCACGCCGCTAGGCCGCCAAGTTCACGCCGCTAGGCCGCCAGGCCGCCAAGTTCACGGACATAAACTTTATTGTATACATGTATCCGTATTTTGTACTTTCACTTTCGGCGTGTCAAGCGGGTAGGTAAATTGGGTAAATTGTGTTCTTTGCATGCTGATACTTGTGCTGGTACTTTTTTCTTTCATGATAAACGGAACAAATCCAAAGTTGCATTACAAACCACGAACAAACAATGTTGATATCTAGCCATTCTTCTATGTTAAAAGACATTTGACATATACTTTGTTTCTTCAATAGTTATGTAAATAAGCATCTATCTTTAATTTACGTTCAACGAACGCTCCAGTTAATTATTACCTCTGTTATACTTTCCTTTTCGTTTTCTCTTATAACGATGACTCAGTTATGACTGGTGAATACAGCTCAGGGAAAGCATTTAATCCTTTCCGAAAAAACGTTTAACGGTCTTCGTTTGAATTTACAGTACTGTACTCAAATTCAACTCAAATTGGGATCGACAGAATAAGTGAACGAACATTTTCTTGTTTAATAAACGTATTTAAAATGATGTACATTTTCAATTCTTCTGTCTTTCGTTAAACTTGGATGCTTCGTTTTTTTATTTTAGACAGCACGATGGCGTTACGTGCGGGAAAATTAGTCAATAAGTAATATTTTGCTAATGATTTCAGAGTTGTAAATGGTGTTTATAAAAAAAAGCCCCGTCGTTTTCTATCGTCCGTAACGAGTGCGTAAAATGTGCGCCGTGTAGTGTAAGCGAACGTTATTGACATTCAATGGCTTATTTAGTGATTCCATATCCCGTTTACCAATTTCCATATTTTTGTTCGTTTCTAAAGGTAAGTACGTTACTTTTTCAGCGTTCTCCGTTAAATGGAATACCCAACAGTGTGTGTAGATTTCATCGGGTTACAAGAACGGGCCAAATCGGCCGAAAACGTACCGAACCCTTTAAACCATCAACATTTTACGCTGCTCCCAAATAAACGACGCCACGAGCGTATTTTCTTTCTTTCTATCCGTTGCACCTACCTTATTGATGAGCATTTTGAGCAACTTCCAATCGACGTGTATTCTAGCTTTTAATTTTGTGAATGCTATTTTAATGTTTTATGGGCGGTGGCATGCATTTAAATGTTTAAAAGATGTATTTTAATCAAGTCGATAGTGTAGTTATTCATGTTTGCAAGAAAGACTGCCGTGTTTCATGAAACAGAGGAATGACCAGGGGTACGTAACTTACAAAATCTCATCCCCGAAAATCCGGCCACCTCGGAAAACCGGCCGATTTTTCCCCGCCGAAGGCCGTCCGGTATTTCGAGGTTCTACTGTATATATGATAAAATACTAGAAATGTAACATATCAACGACATCTCAATTGTCTGTTTCTTTGCTCATTTTCTATTAGCACCAGTTTACGAGTATGTCCGATTCCCAGTTAAATACAACGATATTTTCAGCGATATCCTCATACATGTATGTTACAATCTTTATATATGAGGAACGACGTGAGAAGACCAAACAAAATCATGAAATGTGGCTAATGAGTTATAAGCATTTCGGATGAACGGTTTATATCATGAAGTGAGTTAAGAAATAGCGCCACACAGTCTCTTTGGTCATAGATACATTGTGTATCTAAACCCTGCCGGAAACTATTGAAAATATCGTGCATGTGTAGTAGAGATATAATACGGCACTTGTACTTCCTTGCCATTCAGCTAGTTTTAGAGTGTCCCTCTAACAAACTGGAGGTCACGAGTTCGAATCCCGCTGAGGGGGGGGGGGGGGGCGAAGGATTTTTCATGGTTACTTTTGGCGCCCAACATAAACAATCAACGAGTGTAGAAGTGATAGCATTCTTAGAACGTCCCACAGACATTCATACTCCAAGAATTCGTGGACGAGTTCTAGTAAGGAGAGGATGTATGTAGTAGAGGTATAATACAGCACTTGTATATTTTTGCCATTTAGCTAGTTTTTGTGAGGACGTAGTAGAGTGTCCGCTTAACAAAGGAATTTTCACGGTTACACATGTTCCCATGGCAATTGTTTTGATGATTTCCAGGGAGGTAGGTGTATAGTGGGTGCAAACTTGGTTTTAGTGAGAAACATGGGAGCAAACTTTAGAAAATGGCGGATGACGTGTTTTTAACGAAGTCAAGCGCATTCATACCAGTGAAAGACATTCTCTTTATGCTATGAAATTATATGATAAGGCCTTTAGTCAAGGATTATATGTACCCTTCACTCGGTTCATTGTTTCCATCCGCAATGATTCAAAGTTTTGAAGTTATCGAAGGTGGAGGCTTTCACGAATAGAAACCGAAAGTGTCCCGGTCATTTTTTTCAAAATTTTCACCCAGATCGATAGATGTTGAGGTCAGAGAACGCTTGTTTTACGAGAAAATATAATAGGATCACGAGTGTTTTCATACTCAAATATCTTCGTTTATACACATTCTGAAGACAAACTTTATTCTTCAATACTTTTTAAAGAGAAATCTGTTACGCGCGCTTCACTAAGCAAGACAGAAATGACCCGTTCAAATGAATGGAATGAACTGAATATATTTTAACACCGCATTAGTACATATATGAGATTCTCATTCGACTGCATATACACCAGTGTTTGCCCTACATTTCTACCTGTCTCGAACAATTTATTTCTGCCTGTTTATTTGCTACCATGGCCAACATATATAACCACGACCGATATCACAAAAATCAAGGGAATTAAGTCAAATTTCATGTGTCATCACGGTGTCTCCAGAGTTACCCTTCTTTTATCGATATTTGCGAGCGTGTATGATTTATGGGGCCATAAAACCAGTCACGTGTAACTGCGCCTGCCAAACGGGATAAATCAATATATCGATTTTTTTAACCTAGTTTATCTGTAGCCTAAGGGAGATGTGAAAGTTGAATTGTTACTAATTTAGGTAAAAGGGGAAATTGCGTTTTTCCTTTGACCATTATAATTATACCTGAACGATGGAAGACATTATCTATTACCTTATTTTCAATAAAATAATATGAATAAAATTGTTTCAAGTGGAGAGCACAATATCATTAAAAACGTTTTTTTTTTTTTATAAAATTTAATGAATTTGATCATATTTAATGTAAAATGAGGTACGTTGAAAATACGAATCCAGTAATAAAGTAATAAAGTAATTGTAATAAAAAATGTTGACAATAGTAACAGATCAAGGAACTCAAAAAGCTGTTACACTCGTTGTTCTTGACATATTGGAATGTATCTAAAACACTTAAATTGCCGACTGACCTCTTTGCACGCGCGTTATTCTGTTTGTTCATGTCAACAAATAACTTTTTAAATTGAATGATGAACATGAAATTCAAGAACATACGTGCATGGCAAATCAAATTCTATCGGGGCATGGGAAAGACACGATGTGCTTTTTAAAATGTAGATAACTGGTCAACTTTTTTATATCATCTTTTACTAAGTTTGGGTAATTTCCTATTTAAAAGTCTGCACACATATCAAGATTTGCTTACGTACATTTTTTTCACACTAAAAGTTACACTTTTAAAAGAGAAAACAACATTCAAAAACAAATGCATGTCTTCGGAAAGCTTTGAAAGACAAAACATACGCGAATTTAGACTACCTGGTTTTTACTGCATCTGTATTGTGAAAACAAACGTAGATCTTCAAGACATTCCCTTTCTACACCACTTCATAAAATGACATTTTCACCTTCCTATTTGTAGTTTTAACAAATTATTATATCGTCGGTGTACTGAGCTTTACAGAGCCAGATCCTATGCACCTAACTTGCACATATGCAAATAGCCGCCTAATAATCTAAAATAGTAATAATTATTGTAGTATCAAAATCAGTCAATACTTCCTCAGAAAGAAGATAGCAAGAATTATTACAGTTTGCCATACTTTGTTGTTTCACGGTGGGGAATCACATGATCAAAATAATCTCAAAACAAAAGTAAATATATGAAAAATGTTATAAAATAATGAAAGCTGTTCAGCTGTGATTATAAAAAGTAGCCTATCTTCTGACAACATTAACGTATTCTAGAACTACTAAGGTCTCAGTCACAGTCACCCTCTGATTGTGCTGAACACTTCAAAAAATAATTAGTTCAATGTACTGAAGTGTTTATTACAATCGGAAAGAGACTATGGTTGAGACCTATGTAGTTCTAGAATACATTAATGTCGCCATAAGATAGGCTATATTTTATATTTAAAGCTAAACAACTTTAATTATTTTTTTTATTATTTTCATAGATTTACTTTTGTTTAGAGATTATTTTGATCATGTGATTCCCCACCGTGTGTTTAATACAACAAGGGTAACTGAGAGCGAGCAGCTTTAAAGCTCTGGTTGTTTGCTGACGTATACAACACATGCAGTAAACTGAAAGTAGCATAACGTGATGTACAGTGGTTACAAAAACACACAGAATAACGGCTTTCGGGATGCATTGTTCAGCCAAGTGTGTCTGTGCAATTCTAACTGTTCCTTCCTGGGAAGGAACAATAACATACTCCCGATATAAGGAACATATTTAATAAATGGTCCCAAGGTATTCGTTATGCGGAGTTTAATGTATACCGTATCCATTCCTCTCACCGCAATTTGCTTGGTCATAGAAAGAGCACTCGAGGGGGAGGGGGCGGGGACGGGGGGGGGTGTTGATGGGCATGTCTAACATGGCTTTTGTTTACACACTGACGTCAATTATCAAGAGAAACTGTGACGTCATGTATCTTGGAAGAAATGCAGTTAAAATCCGCCATTTCTGTTTTGAAAAATACAACATTTTTCCTATGAATGCAGGTTTGTACTTTGAAATGTGAATAGATCATATGTATATACATTTCTACAATTAAATGTTTTTTCTTGTGACACCATATATAGCATCATTTGTTTTCGCCATCAACATTCGATTCAAGACTACATGGATACTCGTTACCAATAAATTTCGTAACTTACGTCCCTGAAAATTCGAACACTTTCTGAAAATGATGTTCCGTTGTGACATACACATGTACAGTTTGTTTAGTATGCATAGTAGAAGTGGGGCCAATACCTGTTTTATGGAACACTAGAGGTGTGCACTATCCCTTTCAACACAGAAGAATAGGCGAAAACAGCGTCTATTGTTATTGTATACAACTGTAATGTGATTTGATTTTATTGTTTAAATGCCGTCTGCACGTGAAAAAGCAAGTCGAGTAAACAATATTGTGGTAGAAAAACATGTGTGTTACAGTTCGCCCTTTTATATACAGTGATCAAAAAGAGCAAAAGTTGTTAGTTCTTGTCCGAATAAAATGCCCAAATGTATGGAACGTGCATCAATTTAGGGCACGGGACATCTCTCACGGGAAACCTATTGACACCGCGCATCTATTCCAAAGTAGTTTCAACATCACTATCGCTTTTCAGTCATTTCTGAATAAATTTGCAAGCTTTGAATGTATATCACTGACCGAGAATCATGGTTTTGAGCCAGGCTTTTGACCAATACTCCATGTATTAAATGAAGACAGTTCTATAGGATAGGAGTCTACAGGCACATCCCAGAAACAGTGAGCGTTTGTCACAGGATAAAATCTGTTATAAGGTAATGTTCAGTATACGGAATAAAACTGTACTGTGTTGGATTGCATATACAGAAGTAACTAACTTGCAGGAGGACCAAAGCTTATCAGAATTCTTACAACACAATAAAACGTATTTCTACTGGGATAACTGCATTCTATTTCCCCGATTTTTGAAAATTATACAATAAAATGACTTAAAAGACTATTTGTAGAAATAGTACTCACATTTCTCGTTTATTAAACCACAAAGCTTCCTTTCACCACATTGTGTGGTGGTAGTGGTTGGAAGAATAAACTACCTGTGCACTTGCTCAACAGCTAAAAATTGCTAATTTCAATTTTTGAAATAATAGAAATCCTTCATATCTGTCATCAACTGGATGGATGTCGTTGTTGTTGTTGTTGTTGTATCCGTGGCAACCACAGAAAATAATCTTGCTGCGTCTATGAACTCTGAATATTGGACAATTTGTAGGTGTTGATCTTTTTTGTATTTTAGTGAAACGTATAAATCAACAAAACATTGGTTAGACTGTAAAATTCATTACCACACTTTCATATTAAAGCTGCTCGCTGTCGATTATTGGAAAAAAATAGAGTTCCCAAAACTCCCTGAATATAAATTCATGTCGAGTATATCTGTATATTTGACATAAAATACGTATGCAAACAAAAAGGCTCTACCAATGTAAAGCGGTGTTTACTATTCATTAAAGCAGTGGTTCAAAAACTTGATCTATTTGGCTCTGAATAATTTTCATTTTTGAAATACAGAGAAGAAAATAAATTTAAATCGCTTTAATTTATCTCTGAACGAAGTCGTCTGTTGGTGTCAACATACTTTCAGCAGCAGCTGTCAAAGGCCACAAACAGCACAATTCTTTTAAACGAGTTTAAGGGTATTAAGACAAACCAACTTAAAACTTTCAGCGAGTAATTAAAAAAAAGAACAACCGAACCCCAAAGTTCAGTTTCTTTCTGAAATGTTTTTCAATTTTATCATAGGGGTTTTAAAGTTGATCTTAGCTGCTGTGTGGTCAAACGCTCGCGAACCAAGAACGCACACATTTATTTCTGACTGCCTTCACGCTTTTAGTACGCGCACGCTTATTTTGTTTTACCGCTAACGACGTCAAAAAGCTTCAGGACCCTTTGTCGCGATGTGCATCATATGTCATAAGGAAGGGATATGCCCTTCGGGGCACATCCAGTATATGGGTCCCCAAAGCATAACATTACGATGTGGAGTTTTATGTGGGCTGCTGCCCCCACACTCCCGTTCCTAATATTTGGGGCTGCTGTCCCCACATCCAAGTTCATAATAGTGGGGGCTGCTTTCGTGCTCAAACTTTGAATCAATATGATATTAAAACATTCAAGAAATTCTTAATAAAAATGTGTCTAACTTGCTTTCTATAAGAATTTGAAATGACTTTCAAAATTGCTTCTCTAGTTATCTAAAAGTTTTATAATCATGGGGTCTGGTTAATTTGCGCGAGTGATAAACTCATTCACAGCTTGGTGTTGTGCTACGTGCATGGCCGTAGGGCACATCCCATGTTTCTTGCCGGGGATCACACTCTGGTCTTCTGCCACATAGGCCAATACGGAGTAAAGTCAACTGTCTCATCCTTTTCCACATATCTATCCATGTCTATTTCTGTTTTGAAATTGTGTAATGTTAATGTTTTCTTAAATAAGCAATCTAGATAGTAATCTTTTATCCCTCTGTGATGTGGCTGTCTTTCTTTTTTTTCGTGTACGTAATTTTCCATTTATAACCTAAGCACTACACATATGAAATATTGGCATATAAAACTTGTGAACGAAAACTGATTTGCTACCTTACACTTCTAACCTGTGAGATTATAAAATACGAAAGATAATTTAAACGATGTAAAGGAAAATTTATTTTTTACCTGCCTTTTCGAACAACCGGACACTCAAAATCGCTTTTATTAAACATGACGATAGACTGAAGATTGCATTGATATTCATCCATGCACTATCATTGAAAGAGGTCATTGTTTTCGCACGGAAAATCGAATAAAACTATGCATTCAGAAAAATGTGTTAAAGTAAACGATCTGGAATGAAGTAAACACTATTTAGGGAGACGCCGGTGTGTAGATGTAGACCGAAGGACACCTCATTCGAAGATTGCCGGTTCGAATCCCATCAGCGGAATTTGACCGGAACCTCTTTAATTCCTCCTGTCTGTGCAACAACTGGTCATATTCCAGGAAAATTTCGTCAATGTTAAAGTTATTATGACATGCAAGGTTATGCGACTGTTGATGTAAATAACTAAAATTAAGTAGATATTTTATTTTTCAGTGAGGTAGATATTTTATTTTTCAGTATGTATATACGTAATCATTATTTACATACTGTAATTTCATGTCTTTAACTCATTACTAGTTTGTTATAAACAGTATTATTCATCGGCCAAAGTATCAAGTTGTGCATAAAATTCTCATTTATTCAAAAGACACATGTGAAAATTGTATTAAACGCTTATGTCAGACATGGGATAGGGGTACAAATTGGTAAAATTACGAAATACTTAAGTCTGTGACCCCTAATTTTTACAATGTCAACGAATAGCAAAACAATTTTAACAAACAAATTGAACGTTTTTTTTTTCATCGAGCCAATTTCTATAAGTTTAATTTTATGCTAAAATTTTAACAAAACTCGAAGTCATTTATTTCCATTTTGACGTCAGAAATTCGGGCATAGCGGTTACAACGTCAAACTTTTTACGTCGAATTTTATATCAGTTTGTAGCCCTAATTGAAAGATATAAGATAAAATCAGTAGGTTGAAAATATATTACAAAGCCAAAACGCTACAGCTTAAAAACCTGACGACAGTGTAGAAGAGCACACTTGTAAAAAAGTGACGTCAGTAGCTATGTTTGAAGCACTACTGAAGAAAAAGTTTACAAGATACTACAAAAAGAAATTCCAAGTGCAATCGGAAATATGCTATAATATATATGGTGCAAATGTGAGAAGAAAATTCGAGAATTTAATTTGAGGCACATTTCACCTTAAAAATAGTTTTCGCTCGCCGCCCCAATTTGTTTTTCAAAAACAAATCCGATGAACAAGTTTCCAATTTGGTGTGGCCTAATCTACTGACTATGATTGTAGAAGTCATTTTTCATGTTTATACGAAATTACGTCGAGAATATCACATAATAACTCAAGGGACCACACGTGACACCCAATCATTATGAAAATTAGTTCCAATGTTTGTTTCGATTAAGGTGAAGTTTAAAATTTGGTCACGTGAAAATATAAAAATCTTTAAATAATATGTTTGCCTCTCAAATGACAAGATGTTAAAGTCAATGTATATGCACAATAGGTATTAACGAATTGCAGTTGAAGAAGTATAAACATTTCTTTTTACAGATAAAATCAGTCTATGGACTGAGTGTATTGCCCAGAAGGACGAAAATGCAGCAGATGAACTACAAACTAAACACTATTTCATGTGCACGCGACATATTAGCTCATAATGCACATATTTGTTTCGTTATTGTTTAGAGACATTAAGATATAAAAGTATTTAAAAACAATTCTGTTAAGCAATGAGTTCCTTTGATGAGCAAAGCGACAACAACTGTTGATATAATGTGATAGAAAGCCTAACAGTCATTCACGATCATTCATTAGGTTTGTCAATGCAAACCTCTTAAGAAAAGAAATATGACGATTGTTTCAGCGATTTGTACTACGGAATTGCATATGAGCCATCATTTACTAGTTGCTACATATTACTTTTGTGCTGAGCATGAGATTGTGCTCAAGAAACATTTATAAGCACGGGGCCAGATTACGTCCAGATCTTGCCGAATGTCTTCCGTCAGAGTCGGTTTACTGTCTGGTCACTGTATGGGCACTGTCGGATCGCATTCAAGAGAATCGGGACGCTGTCGGAACAGATTCAGTCGTTTTTTTAAAAAGATGCAAATCAGATCAAAATCGGTTAGAGAACGGGATTATCGGACTAATTCGGCTGGAAACGGCTGAATCGCGACGCTTCCTGAACCATATTTGATTACTGTCGTAAATGTTTTTTACAAATTTTGATAAAGTTTCAATGTCCAACCACAAATCACAGGATGTTGATCAGACTTTTGACAAATTTTAATCGGGAATGTCCTATCAAGGACGGCAGTAAAATCCTGAATATGTGACTGAGGCTTAAACACAATATAATAAATAATAACTTGCCACTTTAGTAACACTCACTTTTACAGGCAAAACTCGTTGGACTGACTGTATTGCTGAAAAAGATGTTAATGCAGCAAACATGTTAATACAGCAGGGAACTTTCCCATCAAACAGCGAACTTATTCAAGCGTTTTATTCATTTGGAAAAGAAGCAGAAACCTTTCAAAACATTTGCAATATGATCTGTACGTACATTAAATACAGATCAAACAATGTTCTTGATACATGGGCTTCGTATCGCTTCAAATATTATGATGAACAGGGACAAATAAATATAGTGTTTGTTGTTTTAACAAAGGACCACTTGGTAAATATAGACGTCCATGGTTACAACACATTGTTCAGATGTGTGACCGATTTCAGCAAAGAAAGCGATATCGTACTGAAAAACGAGGTTTTAGATGTTACACCAAATATACCAAATGAGCAAGAAGTTTTGAAACAACTAAAAAGAAGCATTTCAGATTACGCCGATGACCTTCTGAAGGAACATAGTAATATCAGCGTTATATCACCTAGTTTTAAAAGATCTGTTGGTTACAGTTCGGCACACCATCGTATCCTTGATGAGCCTTGTATTGCAGTTTATGTACCCATTAAAGGCTTTATACCAATACAAGAAACTCCGTTACCAAAGACAATTGATGGGTATTATGTCGACGTTTTAGAAGGTGAGTTCGTTTCTTTTACTGGTAGGTCAACTGACTTTCATCATAAACTTAAAATGGGATTAGCCATCCATGCAAAGATTGACGCCGTTCCTGCCGGCACACTTGGTGCGTTTATTGATCACCCAAATTATGGGTTGTGTGGAATTACTTGTGCGCATGTCGTTAGCACGCTCGACGAATTGATTGGAAAAGGAACTTGTTACTGCCCATCTAATAGATTGGTCTTTCAGCCAGTGAGTCGGGAATCTAAGATGTTTGGAAATGTTGTTTGTATAATCAACCACGAAGGAAGTGAATTGACCCCAGGTATGGAAGTCGCTGTCATCAAAATACACGAAAGACATCCTGAAAATGGCAGCTTCCCAGTTGCATTAAATTATCATGAAGCAGGTATGTATATTTTTCAAGATAATTACTCTTTAACTGTTTACTTAATGTGGTAAAACGACACAAAATAATCCTGTAATGATGGGCTTGGTCTTTTATAAAGTACAAACTTGAATATCTGAAAGAAAATAGCTATTAGAACATAATATCGCGTTTTTGCTTAATTTGATAATGTGTTGAAAAAATTGGCAAAGTTACAATAAGAAACAAATAGTATAAAACAAAATACTATACCTGTACAAATGGAAGTGGTTTTGATTAGCGTATATATTGATACTGTTTATCTTGCATTTGAGACACCAGTTTCCCAATGTAATTAAAAAAGTAAATCTGTTCAGTTCAAATTAAGTCAGTTTATCGGTGACAGTTCTGGATTTTGTTATTACACTAATCGGCACTAATTGTATTCTGCAATGAATGTCTGAAGAACAAATCCTATGACATCCTGACCATTATTAAAAACAAAATCTAAAACCAGAACCAAAGTACTGTAGCATTGCACATAAATGGTACACCCTAGATGAAATAGAAAATATTTTAAAGTGTAGCTTTGAATAGCTATCCGGATCGAGTTTTGTGGGCGCCCCGACGGACAAATGATAATCAAAAATTTCTTCCGAGTGTGGCGGCTTATTTTATTTAATGGCAAACATATATTGTCTGTTGTCCTTACGTTATGATACACGTTACCATACTCATTCATATTTTTTACAAACAATGCTCGGTTATCAGTATTCTTCACTAATCACGGTAACTTAAAAGCACCACTTCATGCAACATTTTCATGTATGGAAGATAAAATTAGTTATCTTTACACCCTTATGTAACATACAGGATTCGATGATGACAATCCGCCTACTTACAATTCAGGAGAAGTTCGTGAAACATCTGCGATAAAACCAAAAACCCAAGTTTTTAAATTTGGAATGGCAACTGGAATTACTCGAGGGTGCTTTGGGTTAGATGGGTCAGTTATTCGAATAAAAGACTTTAAAGGTACCTGTTCTAGAAATAGTTTTGGATATTGTCTGAAAAATCAAATGGTGATTTTGAAAATTGGAGATAATCCTTTCGCAAGTTTCGGAGACTCTGGATCATTGGTATTGATAGAGGGTGATCAAAATGATTCTGTCGCTATAGGTCTTGTTGAAGGTGGCATTAACGGAAGAGTGTTTGTAACGCCAATCTGCGACATCTTACGAGAACTTAACTGTACTCCAATTAGAATGAAGCAGTTCAATATAAATTGCATTTTGGGTTCACACGAACAAATGGAAATAAGTCAAACATAAAGCAAACTGAACTATTATCCGTCATTTACATGACATTGTGAACATCAGCAATTATTTAAAGATACACTGAAAGCCATCACTTTGGATGTGCGAGATGTATGTATTTTCTATTTTCTGTCAAAACCATGACAGTGTGAACATCAGCAAATATATAAACGATACACTGAATGCCATGATGACTTTGGAACAGTAGCTCGTACCACTTGCCTTACCAAGAAATATGTCTTGCCACCGGCGTTGTTGATAGATTGTATAAATTAAAACTCTTTACGTTGCATCTCTAATTGTGAGCTATTAGCATATCTAAGCCTTCCGTCGTCCGTCCGTCCGTCGTCCACACTAATACTTGTTAACCCTCTAGATGTCACATTTCCTGTGAAATTTTGATCAAAATTACACCAAAGATGTATGGCCACATGATCTCAAAAAATTTCGATACTGGGGCATATTGGGTCCAGAACTAGGTCACAAGGCCAATTCTTAGACAAATCTCTAGCGGCCACATATGACCCCGAATCATCATGAAAGATGTAGATCAGAATTGATCAGAATGTTTATTTCTATAATCTGATCTCTAGAACAAATTAAAAACTTGGGTCACAAGGGTCATTAAACTAGGCAAAGGGATCAAATCATAAATAAATCGTGTTAACATTTTAGAAGTAACATTTCCACCGTATCATCAAGAAACTTGGTAACA
>JAFMSR010000009.1:22711231-22786231 GCA_022818135.1 Saxidomus purpurata
AATGTTGTTTTCATTATATATTTGTATAAAGTTATGCTTTTTTCAGTATTGGCAGAAACATCAGTACTCGATTAACTGAATAAACTGTTCGCCCTATACTGGAAATGGTGTTTCGTATTTAATAAAATGTGCGAGTGTATAGTTATTATCTCACCATGCTAAAAAAAATGGAAGAATAAAACGAAAACTATACAAGAAACGTCAGAAACGGCTCATTACGTCACGCCAATGGCATATTCATTTTTACGCCGCCGTTTGTTTTGCCTTTCTGACTTCATAAAAGTTTCAGTGTCGCGAAAAGGAAGGCGGTGACCCCCCAATTTTTGTTTGTACTTTGAAGATGGGAAAATGATTCGGCACTACTTTTATGAAAATTGCATAGTTTCATTATCTACGTTGACAGAGAAATTATGAGATAAACGCGGAAATCGACGAAAAACGCACCCTCCTCTAGGTGGCGCTTTTAACCCAGTTTCCATGGAAACACCACTTCATCTTATTTTTTCTACAACAGTCAAAGAGTCAAGAGACTGTCATGTAAAATTTCTTAAGTATGCGTTGCCGTTTTAAAAAATGACCCGATTTCTGGGGGAAACCCGCGAGCTACTTTAAGTTTCGGGAGACATACGATTTGTCGTTAAAATCAACATCTAGTTATAAATTCATTTTACAGTTACTTTTGATAAAAAAACGCGTCACCTATAGAGGGGAAAGCCGAATAAATCTCTAATTGTGTATCCGAAACCGACCCCTCTCTGTTCAAACCGCTAATTTTGTACCCCCTTTGCGCACGCGCGCGTTTCTATCTGCTAAAAGCAATATCGTAACGGAGGATAGAGCAGGGAGAGGAAAATCATTAGGACGTCACTGTATATAGGTATGCTCCTTAAAAATAAATACTGCACGGAACAAAACGATGTTTTTGCAAAGTCTTATCATGCCTAATTTCTGATATACAGTCACCGTAGACGTTGAATACGGCAAATGTGTTTCTTTCGTGTTTTTGTATGAAAGAAAACACTTATGTAATAGTTATATTCAGAGTCGTCACTCGAACTCCACCTCGACTCATACTCGGGAAAGGCTTCCTTAAGAAAGGCTTAAGGACGCCTCAAGTAAGATGAACCCGAGTGACTAATTGGTATTCATAGTCAAAAGTCATCCTTGACTTTCTCGAGGAAGGTTTGAGACGTTAATCTACCGTAACAATCTTTTTAACAATTGATTCATACATAAATATGGAATACACATTGCAAAATAAAACATGAAAGTTTAAAGATTGCGTAATCAGATACGATTCCGTTTCCCGCATCTTAAAAGTCAGAGATTTTTATCAGCGATCATGGTGGATGGATTTTAACAGACAAGATTGGGAGATTACTTAAAATATATACTAATTTATACTAAAAAAAAATAATAAAGAATCGTTTTTTAAAAGTTGATTTTTGTTTACGTACAACAATATGATCTGATTTGAAAATAGCAATGTTCTTGGTTGTAACTTCATCAGTCATTACACTACATGTATAAGTATGAGAAAGCATAAATTGAATGTGTCGCTCTACTGACGCCATTTTCAAGATCACTGTTTTACGTGTGTACTCTTGCTAAAGCTAGGCATGGTGCTTTATAAAAAATACCAATGCACATTGATTGTTTTTAAACAAATAATTAAAAACAAATAAAAGGTTGGCTTGTCTTATACGATCAGTACCTGTTTAATTGAAACTGTCTCACTTTATATTGTTTACTTCAAGGTTTTGTCTTTCAAGACATTCAAATTATATGTGATTGACCCTTTGATTTTTTGTTGAGTATTTAAGCTCGATTGCGCAACAAGTTCTCTTAACTTAATCGCTCTCGAGATACCATACTTGGCCGAACCAATCACTTGTCAGACAGAGAGCGATATAGATTTTCATGTATGGTACACAGTTGCAGCTGGATAAACTGAGACTGAGACACCTGTGTCATAAAATGTTTTGTTCTAGGACATTTGTTAGTGGCCTTACTAGGAATTGAACCCGGAATCTTTAAGTTGCGACAGACAGACAGACAGACAGACATTCTTGGATATCGGATCGGCATTTCCGGTGATTTTGCCCATGCCGGTAAAACCGGTCTGGTACCCCTCGTTTGCCAGACGACTCTCGTGAATTGCTTATGACGTAACGTTATCAACAATGTTACGTCACTTTCCTAAACACATCGTCGGACTATCGTTTGTTTTTATGCTAATTCATCATTTTGATAAGTTTGCTTTTAGAAATCTACTTTAAAGTGCAAGACGGTATGCAAGAAAAAGTTTCCATCATGGATAGAAACATGACTGCAATAACTGGACTTACTGGTCCAATCACCCCCATAACATTTTTCGGGATTGTCAAACAGAAGTTTTTTAAATTTCTTTTTATGTTTCTTTTCAAAAAAACTACATACATTTGTATTTGATTTCTTTTCAACATTCTGACGGGTTTCGTAGCTAAACGTCACTGAAATACTTTTTGTTTATAATTTCGCGAATAATAGCAAAGTGATTATGTAATACATGTGATACACGGATGTGTCCGTCTGTGTCATTCTACAATTTGAGACCATAACCATGTGCGTGGAATGCGGTATAGAATTAAGGCACATGCAAGTCCTTTGTCAGTTGACTTGTGTAACGATACACGACGCGTAACATCATTTTAGGGCAAAGTTACATTTCCGTGTTACTATATCCCAGTCGGTGTATCTGACCAACTTACACTTAAATGGATTTAAAAACGCTAGATCGGATGGGAGTATCTTTTCACTGATTCTGGAGTAAAATTGTATTTCGGTGATTCTCTACTCCCAAACGGTGTAATTGACTAGATATTATGCGACAATATTGAACTGGCGATTGATATAAAATATCAATTTCGTATTGTACCAGATATCGCATTCCGCAATGGTGTAGTGGATCAGACATTTGACTACCAATCCAGCGTATGCAGGTTCGAGTCTTGCTTGATTTTTCGTTTTACGTTTTACTGGTCGAGTGGTTATCGCTATGGACTACCAATCCGGAGGTCCCCGATTCGTATCCGTACAATTTCAGAAACGCTTTTCAGTGTTTTCCACCCATCTAGAGAAGAACTGGTTAGAAGCCAACAGGTAGTCTCACTTGAATCGGTGTTATACACCGGGTATGTAAAAGAACTAAGTGGTCTATTCGTAAAAGAGCTAAGGTCCAGTACCCGTATTCCTTTGTACCTGCATCTTTTTCACCTAGGGAAATATCCAAGGGTTGGCCGGGACTATAAACAACCAAAGGTAAAACAGAGTATAATTTTCAATCTATTAAACATTCTACTTGTCATTTCATTGGCTTTTTAAGGTTATACTTAAATCTTTATAAACAAAAAGAATAAGGTACGTGGAACACACAGACAAGACGGGTCAGGTTTCAATACTTTTAATATGATACCGACGTTTTGACTATAAAATAGTCTTCATCAGGGTCAAATCTTTATAGTGTAGAACTACTTTTATACATTAATTGCACATGTACTTTTTTCTTCTAATACATGTACATGTATTACATTCACTGAACTGTAGCAACATTTCTAACACGAACACTTGCCTTAAAGCAATCATGTATGCTACCGGTATCACTTATCATTCCTTCACTGAGTGGTCTCTTAACACTGGTTCGACTGTACTTACGCTATTCTAAGGTAAAAGCCTTACGTAAGGTTGCATTTTCTTATTATACCGTTGCAACTACATGGTACGTCATACAGGGAGATTAAACATAGGTGCGCGGTCCGGTACCACCAAGACCAAGGACACTAAGGGTTCCATAATGTTTCTTGTTATTCCGAAATTTGATTGTTTATTCAGTTTCTCTCAAACTTAAGTTTAGATGTTTGATTTTTTAATGACTTCACAATCAGAATTCACAGAATTCCTTCACTTTCTCAAATCTACAGGAGCAATAATGTTTTCAGATAAGTTTTCCTTTAAATTACAAACGGTTTGTTGTATTGACAAGAATTCTGATAAATTTTGGTCCTCCTGCAAGTTAGTTACTTCTGTATATGCAATCCAACACAGTACAGATATATTCCGTATACTGAACATTACCTTTTAAGTCCCATTTTGCATATTTAAACAATAAAAAGTGACCTTTTAATGGAAAATTCTTAGTTTGAAAATGTTTGTTTTTAACGGTATTTCAATATATACAGACGGACAGTTTACCTAATCACTGTTTCTGTGAAGTGCCTGTGTTCTAGACTCCTATCCTATAGAACTGTCTTCTTTTAACACATAGAGTATTGGTCAAAAGCAGGGCTCAAACCATGATTCTCAGTCAGTCATATACATACAAAGTTTACAAATTTATTCAGAAATGACTGAAAAGCGATAGTGATGTTGAAACTACTTTGGAATAGATGCGCGGTGTCAATAGGTTTCCCGTGAGAGATGTCCCGTGCCCTAAATTGGTGCAAGTTCCATACATTTCGGCATTTTATTCAGACAAGAACTTACAACTTTTGCTCTTTTTGATCACTGTATATAAAAGGGCGAACTGTAACACACATGTTTTTCTACCACAATATTGTTTACTCGATTTGCTTTTTCACGTGCAGACGGCATTTAAACAATAAAATCAAATCACATTACAGTTGTATACAATAACAATAGACGCTGTTTTCGCCTATTCTTCTGTGTTGAAAGGGATAGTGCACACCTCTAGTGTTCCATAAAACAGGTATTTGCCCCACTTCTACTATGCATACTAAACAAACTGTACATGTGTATGTCACAACGGAACATCATTTTCAGAAAGTTTTCAGGGACGTAAGTTACGAAATTTATTGGTAACGAGTATCCATGTAGTCTTGAATCGAATGTTGATGGCGAAAACAAATGATGCTATATATGGTGTCACAAGAAAAAACATTTAATTGTAGGAATGTATATACATATGATCTATTCACATTTCAAAGTACAAACCTGCATTCATAGGAAAAATGTTGTATTTTTCAAAACAGAAATGGCGGATTTTAACTGCATTTCTTCCAAGATACAGGACGTCACAGTTTCTCTTGATAATTGACGTCAGTGTGTAAACAAAAGCCATGTTAGACATGCCCATCAACCCCCCCCTCCCCCCTCCCCCCTCGAGTGCTCTTTCTATGACCAAGCAAATTGCGGTGAGAGGAATGGATATGGTATACATTAAACTCCGCATAACGAACACCTTGGGACCATTTATTAAATATGTTCCTTATATCGGGAGTATGTTATTGTTCCTTCCCAGGAAGGAACAGTTAGAATTGCACAGACACACTTGGCTGAACAATGCATCCCGAAAGCCGTTATTCTGTGTGTTTTTGTAACCACTGTACATCACGTTATGCTACTTTCAGTTCACTGCATGTGTTGTATACGTCAGCAAACAACCAGAGCTTTAAAGCTGCTCGCTCTCAGTTACCCTTGTTGTATTAAACACACGGTGGGGAATCACATGATCAAAATAATCTCTAAACAAAAGTAAATCTATGAAAATAATAAAAAAATAATTAAAGTTGTTTAGCTTTAAATATAAAATGTAGCCTATCTTATGGCGACATTAATGTATTCTAGAACTACATAGGTCTCAACCATAGTCTCTTTCCGATTGTAATAAACACTTAAGTACATTGAACTAATTATTTTTTGAAGTGTTCAGCACAATCAGAGGGTGACTGTGATTGAGACCTTAGTAGTTCTAGAATACGTTAATGTTGTCAGAAGATAGGCTACTTTTTATAATCACAGCTGAACAGCTTTCATTATTTTATAACATTTTTCATATATTTACTTTTGTTTTGAGATTATTTTGATCATGTGATTCCCCACCGTGAAACAACAAAGTATGGCAAACTGTAATAATTCTTGCTATCTTCTTTCTGAGGAAGTATTGACTGATTTTGATACTACAATAATTATTACTATTTTAGATTATTAGGCGGCTATTTGCACATGTGCAAGTTATGTGCATAGGATCTGGCTCTGTAAAGCTCAGTACACCGACGATATAATAATTTGTTAAAAGTAGCAAATAAACAGGCAGAAATAAATTGTTCCAGGCAGGTAGAAATGTAGGGCAAACACTGGTGTATATGCAGTCGAATGAGAATCTCATACATGTACTAATGCGGTGTTAAAATATATTCAGTTCATTCCATTCATTTGAACGGGTCATTTCTGTCTTGCTTAGTGAAGCGCGCGTAAAGGTTTCTCTTTAAACAGTATTGAAGAATAATGTTTGTCTTCAGAATGTGTATAAACGAAGATATTTGAGTATGAAAACACTCGTGATCCTATTATATTTTCTCGTAAAACAAGCGTTCTCTGACCTCAACATCTATCGATCTGGGTGAAAATTTTGAAAAAAATGACCGGGACACTTTCGGTTTCTATTCGTGAAAGCCTCCACCTTCGATAATTTCAAAACTTTGAATCATTGCGGGTGGAAACAATGAACCGAGTGAAGGGTACATATTATCCTTGACTAAAGGCCTTTTCATATAATTTCATAGCATAAAGAGAATGTCTTTCACTGGTATGAATGTGCTTGACCTCGTTAAAAACACGTCATCCGCCATTTTCTAAAGTTTTCTCCCATGTTTCTCATTAAAACCAAGTTTGCACTCACTATACACCTACCTCCCTGAAAATCATCAAAACAATTGCCATGGGAACATGTGTAACCGTGAAAATTCCTTTGTTAAGCGGACACTCTACTACGTCCTCACAAAAACTAGCTAAATGGCAAAAATATACAAGTGCTGTATTATACCTCTACTACATACATCCTCTCCTTACTAGAACTCGTCCACGAATTCTTGGAGTATGAATGTCTGTGGGACGTTCTAAGAATGCTATCACTTCTACACTCGTTGATTGTTTATGTTGGGCGCCAAAAGTAACCATGAAAAATCCTTCGCCACCCCCAGCGGGATTCGAACTCGTGACCTCCAGTTTGTTAGAGGGACACTCTAAAACTAGTTGAATGGCAAGGAAGTACAAGTGCCGTATTATATCTCTACTACACATGCACGATATTTTCAATAGTTTCCGGCAGGGTTTAGATACACAATGTATCTATGACCAAAGAGACTGTGTGGCGCTATTTCTTAACTCACTTCATGATATAAACCGTTCATCCGAAATGCTTATAACTCATTAGCCACATTTCATGATTTTGTCTGGTCTTCTCACGTCGTTCCTCATATATAAAGATTGTAATATACATGTATGAGGATATCGCTGAAAATATCGTTGTATTTAACTGGGAATCGGACATACTCGTAAACTGGTGCTAATAGAAAATGAGCAAAGAAACAGACAATTGAAATGTCGTTGATATGTTACATTTCTAGTATTTTATTATATATACAGTAGAAACTCGAAATACCGGACGGCCTTCGGCGGGGAAAAATCGGCCGGTTTTCCGAGGTGGCCGGATTTTCGGGGATGAGATTTTGTAAGTTACGTACCCCTGGTCATTCCTCTGTTTCATGAAACACGGCAGTCTTTCTTGCAAACATGAATAACTACACTATCGACTTGATTAAAATACATCTTTTAAACATTTACATGCATGCCACCGCCCATAAAACATTAAAATAGCATTCACAAAATTAAAAGCTAGAATACACGTCGATTGGAAGTTGCTCAAAATGCTCATGAATAAGGTAGGTGCCACGGATAGAAAGAAAGAAAATACGCTCGTGGCGTCGTTTATTTGGGAGCAGCGTAAAATGTTGATGGTTTAAAGGGTTCGGTACGTTTTCGGCCGATTTGGCCCGTTCTTGTAACCCGATGAAATCTACACACACTGTTGGGTATTCCATTTAACGGAGAACGCTGAAAAAGTAACGTACTTACCTTTAGAAACGAACAAAAATATGGAAATTAGTAAACGGGATATGGAATCACTAAATAAGCCATTGAATGTCAATAACGTTTGCTTACACTACACGGCGCACATTTTACGCACTCGTTACGGACGATAGAAAACGACGGGGCTTTTTTTTACAAACACCATTTACAACTCTGAAATCATTAGCAAAATATTACTTATTGACTAATTTTCCCGCACGTAACGCCATCGTGCTGTCTAAAATAAAAAAACGAAGCATCCAAGTTTAACGAAAGACAGAAGAATTGAAAATGTACATCATTTTAAATACGTTTATTAAACAAGAAAATGTTCGTTCACTTATTCCGTCGATCCCAATTTGAGTTGAATTTGAGTACAGTACTGTAAATTCAAACGAAGACCGTTAAACGTTTTTTCGGAAAGGATTAAATGCTTTCCCTGAGCTGTATTCACCAGTCATAACTGAGTCATCGTTATAAGAGAAAACGAAAAGGAAAGTATAACAGAGGTAATAATTAACTGGAGCGTTCGTTGAACGTAAATTAAAGATAGATGCTTATTAACCAGGTTTTCAATTTTGAAAATCCTGGTTATTAGATTGGGGTATGGCGGGCGGATGGGCGGATGGGCGGATGGGCGGGCGTCAAACGAAATTGTGTCCGCTCTGTAACTCTTCAACCCTTTGAAGAATTTTGATGAAACTTCAGACAAATGTTTACCACATCAAGATGACGTGCAGAACGCATGTTCCGCATGGCTGGCTCCAAGGTCAAGGTCACAGTGACATTAACATTGAAAATCCTGTCCGCTCTGTAACTCTTCAACCCTTTGAAGAATTTTGATGAAACTTCAGACAAATGTTTACCACATCAAGATGACGTGCAGAACGCATGTTCCGCATGGCTGGGCGGATGGGCGGATGGGCGGATGGGCGGGCGTCAAACGAAATTGTGTCCGCTCTGTAACTCTTCAACCCTTTGAAGAATTTTGATGAAACTTCAGACAAATGTTTACCACATCAAGATGACGTGCAGAACGCATGTTCCGCATGGCTGGCTCCAAGGTCAAGGTCACAGTGACATTAACATTGAAAATCCTGTCCGCTCTGTAACTCTTCAACCCTTTGAAGAATTTTGATGAAACTTCAGACAAATGTTTACCACATCAAGATGACGTGCAGAACGCATGTTCCGCATGGCTGGCTCCAAGGTCAAGGTCACAGTGACATTAACATTGAAAATCCTGTTTACATGATTTTAACTTGATTTGGCAGTCAAAGGTCATATCATCTTTGGAGGTAATTTAAAAAAGATATGATATATTATTTCATGTCTACTTTGTAACTTGTTTTTAACCAGGTTTTCAATTTTGAAAATCCTGGTTATTAGATTGGGGTATGGCGGGCGGATGGGCGGATGGGCGGATGGGCGGGCGTCAAACGAAATTGTGTCCGCTCTGTAACTCTTCAACCCTTTGAAGAATTTTGATGAAACTTCAGACAAATGTTTACCACATCAAGATGACGTGCAGAACGCATGTTCCGCATGGCTGGCTCCAAGGTCAAGGTCACAGTGACATTAACATTGAAAATCCTGTCCGCTCTGTAACTCTTCAACCCTTTGAAGAATTTTGATGAAACTTCAGACAAATGTTTACCACATCAAGATGACGTGCAGAACGCATGTTCCGCATGGCTGGCTCCAAGGTCAAGGTCACAGTGACATTAACATTGAAAATCCTGTTTACATGATTTTAACTTGATTTGGCAGTCAAAGGTCATATCATCTTTGGAGGTAATTTAAAAAAGATATGATATATTATTTCATGTCTACTTTGTAACTTGTTTTTTTTTAATAAATGTATTATTAAATTCTAGAATTTCTACAGGCGCTGTTGAAAATCTGGTTTGGCGGCATTGCCGCATTTCTTGTTTACATAACTATTGAAGAAACAAAGTATATGTCAAATGTCTTTTAACAAAGAAGAATGGCTAGATATCAACATTGTTTGTTCGTGGTTTGTAATGCAACTTTGGATTTGTTCCGTTTATCATGAAAGAAAAAAGTACCAGCACAAGTATCAGCATGCAAAGAACACAATTTACCCAGTTTACCTACCCGCTTGACACGCCGAAAGTGAAAGTACAAAATACGGATACATGTATACAATACAGTTTATGTCCGTGAACTTGGCGGCCTGGCGGCCTAGCGCCTAGCGGCGTGAACTTAGCGGCCTAGCGGCGTGAACTTGGCGGCCTAGCGCTCTGATGGCCTAGCGGCGTGAATTTGGCGGGCTAGCGGCGTGAAGTTTGTCACATACCAGCATTATTTAAAATAAAGATAATATATTAAAAATATGAAAATTATTTTATCAATGCAATACATGTATAACTTATTTTTCAAAGACAAAATAATCAAAAATTCGGATTCTTTATCAAAAAAAATAGTCTATGTTGGTAAGCATCACAGCGGCGTGGCGTCCAGCTGCCTAACGGCCTGGCAGTGCCTAACAGCATCATTTATAAAATTAATTTAAATATGATTTATTTAATCATTGAAATATGACTAATTTAAAGCGCAGAAACGGTAAAAATACGGTTTCAAAAAACAAAGAGACTTCGTTGGTAAGCATCACAGCGGCTTAGCGGCCAAGCAGCCCGGCCTAGCGGCAAAACAGCATCTTTTGAAAATTAAGATATGGTATATTCTATCATTGAAATAATGACTTATTTGCAACGCAGAAAGCGTTTAAAGAAAGTTTCATTTTCACAAAACAAATAGATGTTGTTCATCAACATCACATCGGCCTGGCGGCCCAGCGGCCGAACATCCAAACAATAGCGGCATCTGGTAGTCTTCCTTGCTCTCCTTTCCAATAGCGCAGTTTTACAGTTGATATCAGCGCACTTTACACGTTTTTTTAATTGAAGCATGTTAATTATGGCTTTGGGCTTACAGCCCCAGACTAAAATCAAATACACTGTGTTCATTGACATCACAACTGTCTAGCAGCAGTATTTTAAAGATATGGTATATTTTTTCTTTGAAAAATCATATAATTTGCAAAGCGGAAAAATGCTAAGTGACCACGAGGACAAGTGAGAATTGCCTTAGTTTTGGAGAAAGCAAGGTGCATGCACAACTTTAACCAGGAAGTTCTACGTCCATAAATACGAGGTTATTAGCCAAAATAGATGCAAAATATAAGAGGCAACCTAGTTGTGTGACTCCTCCGAGTATCAAACTCATATCTACATAAGTTTTGGAGACAGACATTTCCGTTACAGTTCTGCATGCAAAGCAAGGGCCATAATTTGATTAAAATTTGATCAAGAGATCTATAACTTGATTGTTTAATAACCCCTAACTTGCTCTATAGTCACATTTCTCATTATTCCAAACTTTATTTTTTTATATCTCTTAATGCTACTTTGAAATTTCAGACTAAGCATTCTCATAAGCGGTTACTGAGATTTGGTAAAGTTAGACATGCCCAATTTCAATCCTAACCCTAACCCTATCCCTTTGATTGTAACGTCAGTAACGGCTCGTTACGTCACGCCAATCTTGTACTTTACGTCAACGTTTCTCATGTTTTCCCACTTCAAAAACGTTTCAGTGGCACGAGCAGAAAGACACACTTTAATCGTCTTCGTTTAGATTAATGAACACAAATCTTTAGCATTATACTTGAAGAAGCAAACAAATTCATTCTTAGGAATGCACGAAACACGAAAAGACTACTCTATATTATAGTGGTTAGTACATGTATAATAATATTTGCGATTGTCGCAAAAAGTGTACTATTTACGGTAATACTGGTCAGGAGGTGTACAGTATTGTGGGCTTCATGGAGCGCTTATCTATAAATACATAAAAAAAACACTAGAAGGCAGAAGTCAGGACTCGGACCTGTACGTACGGCGGCATCGGCTAGCAATGCAAATTTCGAATGCCTCAAACCACTCGGCGGCCATCGCAACAACTCCAAGACATGAATTTTGAAGATAACGCTAATTTACAATAACAAATTAGTTACAAAAATTTTATATTAGTAATTTAAAGATGACAGTTTTTCGCAAACATCAGTGTACATGAACTTTATTTGCTGAGATAATCAGATACATGCTAGTAAAATATGCTTTATATACAGTTGACTCTCAGTATCTCAAACTCGCTTACCTCGAATTTCCGTTTAAGTCGAAGAAATTCTTAAGTCCCGTCAAATTTCCTTCTTTATCTATGTACTTTAACTCCTTTTAAGACAAAATTTGACATATCGAGACTCCGGATGTGTCGAAGGGATTTTTTGAAATTCCACTGTATTGTCAACTCGTTAAGTCGAAGTGCGAAAGTCGCCGACGGATCAAAGGTGCGGCGGGTCAAAGCAAGGGTGAGACGTTGTCATGCCAATTCACACGTGTCGTAATGATTGTTGTTTGTTTTTCATGGATTTACTTTAATTGCCGGTGACTACGTGTAATAAATGATGAAAAATGCGGTAATTGCTTTAAAGACTTAATTTATTTGAGAGGTTTAATGATAATAGTGATTGGGTTTTATAAAAAAAAAAAAGATGATTTCTGAACGAATATATCAGTCTGTAAACATTTTGTTTTGTAGTTAGATGCTGTTCTTATGTATACAAATGTTCTGACTTCCGGTTCAAGAAACGCTACTTTCACTTTCGCCCGGTGCGTACTTTCGTTTTCGCTCGGGCCGATACAAGTATGAAGATGATATGTATTACTAAGGGCTGTTTGGGTATATGCAAAAATAAAATGTAATTAAAATTGAATTTGTGTTCCAATGTTTCAGGGAAAATTTGCATCAATAAAATAAATACAAGTAGTTGTCTGTCTTGAAAACAGGGAATTTTGTGCACTATTCGTCCATATACGTCCATATACGTCCAAAAAAACAACAACTAAAAGCGCCTCCTCTTATATCTCGAAGTAAAAGGTCTGGTCCCTTGAAATTCGAGATAACGAGAGTCAACTGTATCTACATTGAGAGGGCATAGATACGACAGTATCAAGCGGACACGGGGTTTCCGGATGTTTTCAGCAGTAACCCAAACTATTTACCTCAGATCTTTTTCCCTTGGTAATTCTATTCACATAACAGTCCTTTTATTGGATCATACATGTACATGTCTTGTACTTAATAAAGACCACTCCAGTCGGCTCAATATCTTTTAGTTCATACCCGTATTTTGATGTCAGGGAAACGTGCGGTAAAAGCGATGTTTTATTGAATATTACTGGTCCGACTTTGCCCAACTACACTATCATTCATATATTTCCCTTTATTGTTGGGTTAGGTTCTTAATAAGAGGCGTATAATGTTTTTATCAATTCTTGACAGCAAACGCAACTACTAGCATTTGGAAATTAAAAAAAATACAGCTCCAATGGAAACTGAAGGGAAACTATTAATTCATACTAATTTATTTATTCTCGATTGCGAAACAAGTTCTTACAACTTAGATAACCGCTCTCGGGCCTCATTCAAGATGGAACCAATCACGAAGAGAGAGAGAGAGACAATGTGTAAATATTTGTGTCTTGCCTATGGACACAACCACCGTTGCACTGGTGGGGATCGAACCAGGGCCTTCCGATCCTGGGGCGAACGCGCCCGCCTGTGCCACTACGTCTCAACTGAAGGGAAACTACAGGCACATATAATCAATGGACGAGCGAAGACAATTTAAAAAAAAATATTTTTTACTATTCTATAGCACATACTGCTGTTTTCATTTTGTTTTTGAAAACAAAACAGAATGTAGTTTTATATCCGGGTATAATGAGAAGTATTTTCTGGACTGTTCCGTATAAAAAGAAAAAAATCTTAAAACTGAGACAGCATTTCATTATAATAAAAGTGACGGCTTATATGTTGTTGTGATACACGGTTTGTCCCTAAGTACATGTATGATAAAAATATTTAACCTGTATATACATACACGCACTTCGTCAACGCTTTTACTTATTTTACACCTTTTTTATCAAAGCTATTTCAGTCTCTAACCCAAGTTCCGAGTTTTGGAGTGTTGGGGTTAAAAAAGTACTTAAGGATGTTATAAAAGTTAGTGAAGAATTTGAAGAAGTAGTAAAGGATGTTTTAAAAGTGAGTGAAGAGGTACAAAATGTAGACCAAAATGTTAAGAAAGTGAGTGAAGAGGTTAAAGAGGTAGGCAAATATGTTATACATTGTACAAGTGAATGAAGAGGTTAAAGAAGTAGGGAAGGATGTTATACAAGCGAGTGTAACGATCCAGTCTCCCGATAAATTATTTTCATCAAATAGCATTTACTTGAATCTTTAAATACATGTTAGAAATAGTTATAATTTAGATACTATTCATTTTAAATATCATTGAATGAGGCATTTCTAAAGGAATTGTGTATGGCAGTGCAAGGTTTATATTACCCCGACCACTTTGTTTTCTATGTGCTTTAATAAATGTATTTTTCCAATGTATGATGGATTATAAATGTATAATCTATACAATTACGTATGTATTGATGCATCATATAAATGTTTTTCATGTTTTCAGAATTATTAATGGCTGTGCACCCTCACACTGGACTCGATTATTCACCGTATTTTTGTGCTAAAAATCGCCAATGTTGTTATCGACATGTGACGTCTATTTTCGCTATACATGTTTATTCAATACCTATACATGCTTACATTAAACATCGACTTCCGTGAACGTTATTGATTAAAGAAGTGTGAAATTTCATTTTACTTCCGTGTGTGTCCGCCATTGCTGTGTTAAAATCTCGGGGTGCATGCGAGACGTGACGTCATCAATGACGAAATCTCACTATAAAAGGCGGAATAGCGCGAAATTGAAACGGTGCCATTATAAACACCCAGAGCGGACGGTCAGCTCGCCATCTCATACAGTCCTACCATTTTATACCAGCATGTCACAAGAAGAGGTAAAGTCAACCAAATGTTGGTATTAAATAAATAATAAGTGAAAGTAAAGTGTTATAGTAAAGTTTGTCGACTGGGTAAGTTCAGACACCATTCTCTCACAACAAGTTTCTCCCCAGCTAGAAAGTTTCGCGATTGGTCAAGACATGGGGTTTTCGCAGCTATTTAGTTTCACGGAAATGAACTGACCGCGAAAATCGCTAACTTAAATTGCGCGAAAATCATTTCTTGGTTTACAGTAGTTTATTGTGAAACTAGTTCAGGATTCTGCGATTTCCGTTTCACTACTTATTCATCGAATTTAGATTTATGTGACAATAGATCTGTTCCATAAGTACTTATATCTCCTTAGAGACATCAATTCGATTCTTTTAAAGTACAAGTCTTTCTACTTTCGTTCTAAAACCATTGTTAAGATGGTTTATAGTTTTTTCCAACAGTTTTCATGAATCTACATTTTCAGTATTGCAATTTAATATCTCGCTCGATTATGTTTTGTATGACGTGTTTGACAACACTTGTACTTCCGTCATAACAGCAAGTAGTCAACAGGAAACGTTTACCATCATTCTGATTTACTTGTCTACACGACACATATAGTGTAGCGGTGCCGTCAAACCAAGCTTACAAGCATTTTCAACAGATTTTCTCAAATTGCTATGTAGAATTTAATTTGTGTTGTTGATTCTAGCCTTTACTTTTACATTTTATATTTATAATATCAGTTCCAGCGGTGTGCATCGTCTAATTAAAAATTATTTGGAGCTAGGCAGTAATTAACCACGAAGGCCGGATGTCTGAGTGGTTTTAAACTGCGCATCAGAACGACAAAGAGTTGTGTATTAGACGATAACAACGCTGAAAAGGGAGTTATTTCGATTCCAACATGACCAGATGTTACAAAAGATAAATAAAAGCAAAGCCTTATTTTCTACGCGTATATTCATTTAACGTCATTCGGCACAATGTGACGTCATTTTGATGCCATCTCGGTCCCGCGTTGCTTATGACATAATACAAACATTTTTTTCTTCTCTTCATATAGAGACAAAATCTCGAGGCTAGTAAGATTTTAAAACATATTATTTTGGATAAAAAAGTTTAACAGAAAGTGTGAACGAGCAGCTTGAAATATGCATGTACCTATAGCTACCACACAATTGAAAAATGGGTAGATTCTTGTTTAGCGGTTGCCATGGATTAAAACGATAGTTTTAAGTAAGGTTTTGATTCACTGTCATTTGAATTGAACAATCAGATGTTTGTGGACAGCAGCCCCCAATATTACGAACGTGGGTGTGGTGACAGCAGCCCCCAATATTACGAACGGGGATGTGGGCAACAGCCTCCAATATTACGAAGGGATGTGTGGTGCAGCAGCCCTCATATTACGAACGGGGGTGGGGCAGTAGCCCCCACTATTACGAACACACCCGTTCCTTATGACATATGATGCACAACGCGGCAAAGGGTCTTGAAGCCTTTTGACGTCGTTAGCTGTAAAACGCAAATTTAGACAGTCAGAAATAAGCGTTCGCGTACTAAAAGCTTGAAGACAGTCAGAAATAAATGTGTGCGTTCTTGGTTCACGAACGCTTGACCACACAGCAGCTAATATCAACTTTAAAACCCCTATGATAAAATTAAAAAAAAAAACATTTCAGAAAGAAAATGAACATTCGGGTTCGGTTGTTTTTTTTTAATATTACTCGCAGAAAGTCTTTTTTAAGTTATTTTGTCTTAATACTCTTAAACTTGTTTAAAAGAGTTGTGCTGTTTGTGCACGTTGACAGCTGCTCCTGAAAGTATGTTGAAACAAACAGACGACTTCGTTCAGAGATAAAAGAAAGCGATTTAAATTTATTATCTTCTCTTTATTTCAAAAATTAATCAGAGTCAAATAGATCAAATTTTAGAACCACTGCTTTAATGAATAGTGAACACCGCTATTTTGTTTACATACGTATTTTATATCAAATATAAAGATATCCTCGCCATAAATTTATACTGGGACCTTTTTATATGACTATTCGTTCTAAAATATATTATTTTCAGAGAGTTTGGGGAACTTTATTTTTTCCCCATAATCTGAGAGCGAGCAACTTTAATATGAAAGTGTGGTAATGAATTTACAGTCTAACCAATGTATTGTTGATCTGTACGTTTCACTAAAATGCAAAAAGATCAAAACACATATATAAATTGTCTTATATTCAGAATTCATAGACGCAGCAAGATTATTTTCCGTGGTTGCCATGGATACAACAACAACAGCAACAGCCATCCAGTTGATGACAGATTTGAATAATTTCTATTATTTCATAAATTGAAATTAGCAATATTTAGCTGTTGAACAAGTGCACGGGTAGTTTATGCTCCCAACCACCACAAAATGTGGTGAAAGGAAACTGTGAGGGTTTATAAAATAAACGAGAAATGTGAATACGATCTTTTTCAAATTTTCTTTTAAGTAATTTTATTGTATAATTTTCAAAAATCGGGGAAATAGAATGTAGTTATCCCTACCGTTGAGACTGCATGAAATGTTAAACCAAATACCAAAAATCGTTTATAAGTAGACAATCTCTATTTTTAAGTAACGAAAGTTAAACTGCCCTTATTTTTTGTCCTGAATCCTGTTTTTCCTAATATATTTGAAATGCAATGTACGACTACATGTACAAAATAGCCAATTGTTGTCACATGACCATCCGGCGAGTAAATAAATTGAAGTAACAGCCAATTTTTCAAATAAAGTGGTTGAGTGGAGTACGAGGTTGTGAGGATTTCAGGATGGTTGGGCTGTGCTATACAAACTGAAGTCTCTTAACATGCATGTAAATGCCTGCTTTACTTATTGTGGTACCCGTTACACAAACCATGCGTCCACCGAATTTGGCTAGGACTGTCTCCGGCAAAGGACAAGCCCTAGGACAAATTCCACCAAGTTCGATCCCAAATAGGCAGTCTCGTTCATTATAGAAGTACTAGAAAGACCGACGCTATTCAACACAAGTGTGTGTCATAAGAGGATCGGACTAGTGTCCAGCGCTCCCCTGCATGGAAAAATCTGCCCGGCGCCCGGGGTTAAGAAGGTGTAAATACCCTGGTCTTTGACACAAATGGTTTCATGCAGTCAGTCGCCAAACATCAACTCTTAGCCAATTCAAATTTACGTTATATTACCTATATACCGCCTTCGCATGCCGAATAATCCAGCGATTTACCCGATCTCGGGAACCTATCATAACACCACAATGTGCATGAAATTGGTTCGATCATGGTGTGCAGATAAGGTATAAACCCTACGATTATGTACACATTCTTACACATCAAATCGATCAGACATCCCCTTGGGGAGTAAGGTACACTGACCACAACGCGATCCGGTACATTATATGCGTATGGAAGTTATAATGGAACTATTAGAATAATATCCACCCAAACTGTTTTTGAATATAATCTTTATTACATGACTCCTTTTCCTAATTTCTATAACACATATTTGCCTGAGTGTAACACAGTTTATTTGTAGTAGTTTCTCTGTATTAATATGTATGTAGAATCACGATCCGTGACACAGAGGAACAAATCAAAACATATCTGCAAGTTACAGAATGTTCGGCATTGTCAAACTATACCTAAAAAATCGCCATATACTTTCGAAAGCGAAAGCAAGCTATTAAACATAATAGTTTATTCACTAATACGAGAGATAGTTTGTCGAACACTATAACTAGTTCTAGATGATCAACTTACTTTCGGCTTTCTTAATTCAAAACTCAATTTAAGATTTAACATTTCTACAGGGTAGGAAGAGTAGTGATTTTTTTCCCATTTACACGCGCTCTTTCATAAATATCATTATTAAAATGACGATACAAAAAGCAAATTAAAGGTGTGTATGACGGCTAGAACAACCTACATTATTTTATAAAAATCGGAAAAGTAATAGAGAAATAGTCCACAAAAAAATCGGGGGTTAGAAATTGAAAACTTCAAATTTTAGCCTTCAGTGGTTGCCATGCTTAGTCTCGACTCGGATAATAAAAAACCTTCAGGGTAAACAGCCACTGAAATCGGGAACTACTCTAACGCCGCGTGGCCTTGTTGGAAATACAGGAGAATTTTACAGGAGAATTTAACAGCCATATATCATATGGTAGAATAGACCAAAACCACTGTTAAGAGAGATTTACTTAAACAATTGTAACTAAAAGAATGTTCAATCGAATATAAAGACACCAGCTAAATGTAATACGTATAGTTTAAGAAAACAGAAAGCCCGAAGAATATATCATGTATAGTATGACGGAAATTTGTAACACAGCACTAAACTCCACATCAACAAAAGAACAACGATAATTATATTATACTTTTCAATAAAAACTTTCCTTTTGTGATTTTCGATAGTATATATTAGTAAAAGAATATTATACAGCTAATGCAAAATAAAGAGAGTAAGGTATAATAAGGAGGGCCAATCCGGCTTACGGATCACATTGCTATACTAATAACCCTTTTATTATATACCTTTCGACACTTGTCTGCGCGAATAAAACTAAATCAAAATTACATTTTAGCATAAAATTGAAGAAAAACTCATTTTAGCACGAAATATTTGTAGTGTGCGACGTCATTTTATTGACGTCATCGTATAAACAAGTAGTAACGACCCAGTATAAAGCGACGTTATTGACGTCATGTTTATTTAAGGGACAATTGAATGCAATCTTACAAATAATGCCGCACTGTGCGAATTGCGCGTACATACAATACGGATTTTTTTCTGTCGGGCCGTATTTGATAAAATACAATACCGAACCAAAGTTGAGGCTGCGACATAAAACACAATTAATGAGAAAAGAACAGAGAATGATGAATGGATTAAATAAAAGATGGTAAAGGGATTTACATGTATAATGTTATGTTGTATATAAATTGCAAATCGTGATCAACAAAAGCATATAAATGATTTCTTAGTTTTGTCATACCGATAAACACTCCCAAATTAGGGCTTGATGCACGTGAAACTCGTGATGACCGGTAAATTATATTTTCTGAGAAATATGAATGATTTAGTAATTGCAACGAACTCTAAGAGCAAATATTTCAAAAGCAGTGTAGTGATCGTAGGCTTCTGAGTATCGAGAAGCCCGGCTAGCTCAGTGGTTAGAGCATCCCACTTGCAAGCAGAAGGTCGTAGGTTCGAATCCTACACTGGGTAAATGTTTTCTAATTAAAGTTACTTCATTGGCGACGAGGTTAAAACGGACAGTGTGGGTTTGTAAGGCTAGTGGACGGTTCTTAGTGAATCAGGGGTTGAGCATGCGGTATTTGCAGGGGTTATCATGCCCCGCTCAACAGCTATACAGTTCCACTGTATAAAGGTTCCACTGTATGGTAAAAGCCTTCACAAATAAAGTGGGGAAGAGTGTAGTGATCCTACACTGGGTAAATGTTTTCTAATTATAGTTACTTCAGCAGTTAACTTGCTCAATTAGAATAAAATTTAATTCGTGAATAACCCCGGAAAAGTTTTGATTCACCCGATATTTTCCCTGGAGGGAAAGATTAGCGCGGGCTTACCTAGGCATCGGAACTACTTTCGTGTATGCAGCCAGTACACGAACACTTATTTCCTAGTGCATTTAACTGCGGTTTATATGTGGAAGATAGTCGGTCTTATAAGAAAGAAAAAAATTTTTTTCGAGTGAATGTAACAGGAATTTCATTTTCAGAAACGGTTCAAATGTTCAGAGGACGCAATAACGGTTCAAGATACGAAAATGATTGGTAAATATCCATGTAGTCTTAAATCGAGAGCTTATTGCGACATGAAGTTTTGATTTACCACTCACAAACGTTTTAAGCGGTTTTCTCGTAGAAACTGCAATGAAATCAAATAAGATATGCAAGAAAAACGATCTAGCATGGTCTGCTGTAGAGAACTGCGTTGTCCCGACCCTCGGGAATATCGGGGTGATAAGAGGAACCGAGCGAGGTTAAGAACAGTAGAGATTAAAGTTCAAGTTTATTATGTTGAAAGTGTCGTCATTTGTACGAAAATTGAAAAACAAGACAGGTATGGTAAAAAACGTATGTTTCTACATCCGGAAATGGAACTTCATTTTGAAAGTAACGGACAATGTGCTTACCTGTTTTCATCTTAAGGTAAGCTTGATCCTCTCCTAGTACGGGCGTTTCCACTTGAACAGAAGGGGACTCTGGAAATAGCAATGACACACTGTATTAATTTCATTTTCATTTCATGCAAATTTTAAATATAAAAAAAGATCGACGAATACAGCACGATATTATTTTAAAATGAATACGAAACAATCATAAGCTGTGCAAGATCATGCAAGCCATAAACACTTTGTGGCAGCTATGACTTTATTCGTCAAAAATATTTTTTATAATTCTGATTTTGTTCACATACTACAAGGTATGGTGTGTGCATGTTGTGAACGTGTTTGGACGTTATTCTAATGGTATGTCGGGCCATGACACTCGGTGAGTTGAAAATTCAAGACAGACATATTGGTACCTAGCAATTGTATTATACATAGACTAGCAATTTTATTTTTGAAAAAAATGAAGCTTCGATTGGTGTAGGCTTTTTAGCTACATGTAAAAGCGAGATATGTTTGACATCTTTTAAGATTCAAATTCATCAAAAATGGCAAGTTAGATAATACATTACATGTAGCACAGTAATTTATTGCTGAATTTCTAAAATTATACACAAACATTAAATATATACGAGTATTCCACAATATCGTATACAACAATAACCATAAGAGAAGCAGACATTATGGGAATATAAAAGTCAATTTCCTTTCAAACCATAAACAATCTTTATCTAAAAGCTGACAGCGGTATGAATATATGATATATTTCGTAAGATGCTGAATGTTTAAATGTATAATTCATTCGGCCCAAGATGTTGTAGGCCATATTCGTCCGTACTTAACATAATCAAAATATATTCCAACACTCATTCACTAAACTGCCTATATATCAGATTTGTGGACTGTAAGTAACGATAACCATCTGTAGTTCTTCTTAATAAAGAGAAACAAAATACCTAATGCTCGGATAGTTTTTCTACAGTAACCTCAAAAAGAATATAAAATTATCAACAACGTTATAGTCGTGCCTCCCTAAGAAAAGTCAAAACTGCAAATTGCTTCACAAACAAGAAGGTAGGTCAAAAGGTTAAAATCAAAGTCATCCAAGTGAAATATTGGTTGTTTGCAAAACTACATACATGGTCCTTATTTTTTTGTCGTAGCCTCAAAATGCACGAAGTCTACAAGTCCATGAAAGTGTTGAAATGGCTTTGTAAAACTTAAGAAGTTTTCTAAATTCACACTTTTAGTAGTAAGTCTTTATTCAGTTGATCCAAATGGCAAATGAAATAGATTTTGGATAGGATTACTAGACAATGCTACATACCAAATACATTGTATCTATTTTCTAGACCTAGCAATTAAGGTAAACAAGTTTAAAAATTAAATCATATTAAGTCTATGAAAATAATGACTCAAGAGTGGAACAAATTTTTACCCCAGGGGTATAATTTGATCGTTCTTGGTAGAAAACAAATATTAGGTGATGCTACACATTGAGTATCGAAGCTTAACGCCCTATTGGTTTGGACAAGAATATTTGTACGTTCCGTATTACAAGGGATCTTCTGCAGAGTCGATTTCAACTCCAGATCATAATTTGTACAAAGTTGGTAGAAGACAACTGGTAATGTTACTAGTATTTATCAGATAATATTACCTAAACTCTAGGCCTTGTGATTTTGGAGAAGAAGATTGTTCAAGGTTTTCTATATGAGTCGATGTACAATAAGTGATGCAAAGGGCAGGGTCAATTTCGACCACGGGGATATGATTTGTGCAAACCTGTTAGAAGAGTACAAAACAATGCTATATATAAAACATATTAGTTCTGGGCTTTTTAATTTTAGAGAGACGATTTTCATGCAATGGCTTAAGAGAAGTCAATTGAAGCAATTTTTGATAAAGGACGACATACAGACGATGGACATGAATCAATCTTACAAGCTCATACTATTCAGTTAGGATGCTGCTTATTCGGTTATCATACAGGTGGCCAAACGCGCCATGATCTCTGTTCATGAAATTATCTCTTTTACTTTTTCCTATTCAGCAAACTCAGTACGTTTACAATATACAGTGCTAACAAGTAGTTTAAGGAACGTAATTATAACTATCGGAAATCTTATTTGTCGGTTAAGGTAAAAGGCATTATGGACAGCATTCAGCATACACACTTAAAACTTACACTTTACATGTAGCGCCCAGCATTTTCTATTTTTTTTTAAGCTTCGAACATCATTATTGAAACTGTGATTTTCCCCCAAACAATGAAAAGTACAAGACATGTATAATAAAGTAGTCAATTACCCTTCTGTCGCCGCGATTTTCCAGAACTGAAGAAATTCTTAACTCGTTTAAGTAAGCCTGGTTTCTTCTGCCCTCTAGAATCTGATACCACTGAAATGACAAATTGCATCAAATGTACATTGTAACAACATTTGTGTGGTTTTCTAGAAATGATATTTTCCTTCTTTTTGTACCACTGTTTATAAAACACTTGTACTAGCATTCAACTTTCGCCAGAATTGATCAATTTATCGCGGTAGGCATAGTTATCAAAAGTTCAAAAAGCATATTAATTGATTATACAATTGATTATAAAATTAGAAAGATTGAACTAGGATACTCCAGTTTGAGTTAGAATAAGACATTTTGTATATGTAACGTTTTGTGTAGGGCGAAACGTTTTGATTCGTTATTTTAAGACCAAGGGCATGTTAATTTCCTGAAAAGTTATTCAGAAAATTTAAAGGACAAACTTCATAAATTCTAATATAAATGGAAACATTTTCTGTTATGTACTGACACAAGGCTCAGCCGTAGAACTGAAAAAACAACACCCTTTTCCCAGTTCTTTTCGTCTGCGTCAAATTTTGATTGATATTTTGGCCTTTTGTTCACACCAATATTTTGGCACTGTTGGAATGCATACCGGTCAATATTAACGGTTCATAAAGCAGTTTTAAAAGTTTGTTCAGCATATTGTTTCGCTATTAGGTAGAATAAGACTTGAACTAATGATAATGCATAAACACGGAGTTTTGCAATTACAAAGCAAATTTGCATCGATAGTCACCTTAAATGTAGCGATGGAACTGCAACAGTAATATATGTACATTTTGTTGTAACATGAAAGTTGAAGTTTGCAAAAACATGAAAGAATGTAAAAAGACCATTTTACCTGAAACGGGTTTACAGTAATTCACGTCAAGAGATGACATAGACTTCATTCCGTCGGGTATTACAATCTGCTAATTTAGAAAAAGAACTATGTCTGCAAACGGTATCTATGACTAACTTTAGTCTCATTAAACTTGAATGCTTTTTTTCTATAGCATGACGTTTAACCAGTCAGATGTTAAAGCACTTGCGATGTGATGTTAAACAACTGAAAATATAGCGGAACTATTAGTATATTGTAGTTAGACACTGTGAGCATGCATTTCATTGCGTAGCTATGAAAAAGATTTTTATTAGCTTGCACCATTTTGTCCTACTGTAAAGCAGGAGAAGCAGTCATCGACGGCAGAGGTCATCTATATGATAACATGAATTAAACTCAAAGTTACCTCCGATCTTCTAAATCGTTGTATTCCTCTCAATTAAAAAAGAAAACATATTGAAAATAAGGTACCATTCTCTGCTGCTTGTCCAGCACCTCCAATGCATTTGATTTTGCCCCTTCAATTTCCTGGACTGCTTGTGTTGTTATAATATTTACATCCGACAACCCACTGCTTATAGTGCCCTTTATTTCCTGCACTGCTTCAGATTTTGTCTTTTGCACATCAGACAGCCCACTGCTTACCCTGTCCTTAATTTCATGTACCGCTTCAGATTTTGTCTTGTTCACATCCGACAACCCACTTATTGTCGTGCTCTCAATTTCTTTCACTGCTTCTGACTTTGTCTTAACCATATCCGACAACCCACTATCTTTTGTGTCCTTCATTTCATGTACCGCTTCAGATTTTGTCTTGTTCACATCCGACAACCCACTTATCGTCTTGTTCTCAATTTCTTTCACTGCTTCTGACATTGTCCTAACCATATCCGACAACCCACTATCTTTTGTGTCCTTTATTTCCTGCACTGCTTCTGATTTTGTACTATTTATATCCGACAACCCACTTATTGTTGTGTCCTTCATTTCCTGCATTGCTTTTGATTTCGTCTTGTTAACTTCCGACAACACACTACTTTCAGTATCTTTAATTTCCTGTTTTGCTTCTAATTTTGTTTGATTTATCTCTGCCATGCTAGTACTTGCCGTGTCCCTAATTTCTTTCAGTGACTCCTGTGTTGTATCTTCTAATTCTGCTAAGGCTTCCTCGCGTATTTTGCGGAATTTTGTCTCATCCCATTGGCTAATGTGTATTTGCTTGCACTTTAGCTGGAAATAAAAAAACACATGTATGTGTCTATATAAAAGGATGATTCAAGATTTGACTTTTATTTCTATACATAGCCCACCGAATGTCACTGAAGTATTTACTTCTGGTCCGGTTAAGGGGGTTGTTTACCTATCACCTTTGACAGTTGCATATTGTAAGTTGCAATTATTTTGTCGGAATCGTTTTTTTCAAAGTTTAGTCTTGTGCTACGTATCAAATTCTCTTTAAAAATCCATTAAAAAGGGAGTAACATTTATGAACGGGAAGACCATGGTGACCCTATATCGCTCACGTGAGTACCGGCGCACTAACCTAATAAAGTCACTTGTTACTAAAGAGAGTCAGTATTTGCTAAGGAAGCCACTGTTTCCCAGGGAAAGTCACTAAATGCTATTGAAGTCACTGGTCGCTCAAAGTCAGCAGCTGCAAGGGGCGGTAAGTAAAAGATAAGTAAACCACTGGTCACTAGGGGAAGTCAGTGGTTGTTAAAGAAGTCAACAGTCACTGGTCACTTGTCCATGTTGGTGGCTGCTAAGGGAGTCATTGGTTGCTTAAGAAGTTAGTGGTTGCTAGGTAAGACGCTGGTGGCTAAAGGTACTCACTGGAAGCTGGACTTTTCCTATATCTCTATATACGGACAAGGGACCCCCAGGCCATTGTCTATGCACAGCAAGTGACTCTTGGGCTGGGTCAATATTGACCGAACGGACTATGTTTTGAATAAAGGCGTTAGAGGTGCGCTAGAGAAAGCCTCACACCAAAGATAAAAGCTCTGGGCTTTCTGGTTTTGGAGAAGTAGAGAGCTTAAAAGTAGGATGCTTCTGACCAATTTTGATAATATTCCATGAAGTGTTTTAAGAAGAAGTCATTTGAAACAGTTGTTGACAAACGATGAACGGACGACGGACATCCAACGATCCTTAAAGCTTTCCATGACCACTTCGTAGTCTGGTGAGGTAAAACACTATCATCAACAATATAAATAGAAATATTTCGAACGTTTATTTATGCAATTGAGAAACCGATTTCATTTACCAACTAGCAATGTCATTAAATAAAGTAAAATATACCCGAGTTAGTTTATTTACAGCATCCGGAGACCCAGCGTATGTCGCTAGATATTTTGGGTCTTGTAGAACCGCAATAAATACATCTAAATACCCATCCAAAGTCAGGTCGTCCAGCTCCATCTTTGCTTTATGCAGGATCTCATTGCGAATATCTCTTGCCTAGAATAATGGCAAATCGGTAATAGAGTACCTATATAATGCCTAAAAATGTTCTGCTGATTTAAAAGATATACAGTTGCAAGGAATGGATAATGTTTTTGGCTTGGACATGGAAGCAATAGTACAGGCAGGCAATATGATACATTTAAGTCACATTTCCTACAGAAGAAGACAATTTCAGTGGAACAGGAAATGATACATTTTTTAGCTTATTTAATTATAGTGGCTAGGATTCGAACACAGCAAATTTACACACTTATCAAAACTTCCTTGATAAACCGAAAAGTTTTGAACGACCACAAAAATAACCTAATTTAGCCTATGCTTCTATCATACCATTGCTTGAACCGGTGTGGATTTTTAAGACTAGCTTGCAAGTCCGGAACACATCGGAAACTAACTACAATTTGAAGCAAAATTTTACAGTAAAAGGGTCCCTAAACAGGGATCTTTTATTCAAACCACTTGGTAATATTTCTCTGTACTGTGAGACCAAACTGTTCATGGTATGAAGCAGACGCCATGGAAATGTAGTATCAGCAAAAGTCTATGGTAAAACACAAACTCTCATTATTCTACACATGCCAAATTCATTCAAAGCATATAGATCAAACAGTAACATTTACCTTTTGGAAAAGGCACACAGTCCTAGATCCCATGTGATTACAAGCTAACCAGTTCTGCATAGATTGACTGTTGATGATGAAACTAAGTAGACCAGAAGCATCTGTATCTTGCGCTGATGTTGCAGGTCCTAGTGTTGTCTGAAAACACTTAACAAAAGTCCATCCCAATGGATCTGAACACCATGTACTCGGATCTGTGCCTTTCCATAAAGGACTTTTATATCGATGGTCGCGAACAATGGCGTCATAAAATTTGCTACATAGTCCTTGAGGGCATTTTCTGCGTCCCCTAGGTTTGCTTCCGAAGCAATTGCTCGATGATTGATCAATACAAGTAGCATTGGTGCACGCCTTTTTCCCATTTGCATGGTCAGGTAAAAGGTTCTGAGAAGTACATTGATTGCACTGAGGCACAGATCCCAAAAAACTTATTCGCAATAGCTGGTCTCGACACACTGGAGCTTTGTCGCTAACAAAATCTTTCAACCCATCCTGGAGGAACTCTAATCCCTTGGCGCCGCGGACCCAATTTTTGTATTGATGTTCATCCCAAATCTCGTTGCCCATTATGTTAACAATCCTCACATCTATAAATTATAAAATACATGTAAAATAACACATAATTTCCTATGCCACTGATAATAAGTACGTCCTGGTGTTTCCTTATACACTGAAAGTATATTACAAATGTATCCTACATACTAGTAATGGTCATACCAAATGAAGTTCAAGAATGAACCTTAATCACAGTAACAGGTTTGAAACATGTACAATGTAAGAAATCTGCTTTGCTGAGTGTCAATATTAATGAAATATATGTAATGGAAAGACTGGAATTTTAAGTTAAAAGCGACTCCATAAAAAGGATTTGTTTATTCAACGGAACAGTTAGTACATTGTAAATACTTACGCGCTTTCATACCCCGTTTTCATTTATGCGCAATACAGGACCATTGCAAATTCTAAAACTGGTGTCAACTTAAATAACTTCCAAACCGTAAACAATAGAATATTTGCAAGTACTACTACTTAACCTAAAAGTTTAACATTCAAAACTATACATTCAAATCGTGCGTTCTTAAAATATGTTGCAGTACGTTAAGACATTCAATAATCTTTATAAAGTTGTTATTGTTAATGTCTCTATGCTAATAATTGGTGGAAAAGTAAAACATTTTTCGATGTATGTTCAAATTGTTCTTACTTAATTTTTTTATTTATTATCTGTCTACGTTCATTAAACACATTATTTACGTTTGGCGAATATTATCTGCAATTATCAACAAAAATGTAGAAGTATGGCATGCCCCTTTAAAACACTTGTCTCTAGAAAGTCTTTAGTTGCAAACCAGTATCTTGCTCTTTAGATAATGCTTTATTGAATTGGTTTAGATTGAACGAATTTTTTTATTATTTTAATACATGTATCAATATGATTCATGCCATTTAAACCAATTTATTAGTTTCATGCATGCTTACTCAACGGTCATAACAATCTGAAAATAAAATTTTAATAAAGTATGCACTACTTTCAATTTTGTTTAACTTTGAATAGGACTTTCCGCTTAATTGAAGGATTTGAATATCAACTTAATTACAGTCACAATTGTAAGAATTGTGAACATTTATCGGTGTGTTTGAGCAACACGTCATTATGTGAAATCACAGGTCTTTTGCCATTCATCCAAAAATGGTATGGCATTTTATAAAAATTATTAGCACATGAATTTAATTTAAAATTAAACACACACGAGAAAAAAGAAACTGAGTACGGTTTTAACATTGAAATAAAAAGTACCCCAAGTCTGCCTTAGGAATGAAATGTTTGATATGCCAATTGAACGCTGAAGTGAAATAATAAGAAGCCCAAACGAGATCATTTTGTTTACGCAGGTTACTAAGCCGTGTGCGGCTTTATCGATATACCTTTTTTACAATTGTTGATCGGAAGGTGGCCTTCATATATGATCATGTAATCGTATATGTTTTAACAATGGAAGTGTAAAACCATTTGTTTTGTAAAGGAGCAAGCATGAATGAAAGTAATAGAAATAGTTCTTTCACACAATTGACCTGACGCGAACTCGACTATCGCTCCGCCCACTAGTCACGTGGTGTTTCCTTTTTCAAACCTTGGACAACTATCATGGCGGACGTACTTTCACTATCAGCATTACCGATTGACTTTGGCGAACATTTTCTGCCGTATAAATGCTCTTTGAGACAAAGGATACAAGCCAGGAGATTCGCTAATGAATCCTACATACAAACTGTTAAGTTATTTCGGGAAAATGGGTATGAAATTAGCGAGAAAGCGACGGCATATCACAGCCAGAAAAAGAACGACGCTCCACACAAAATCAACCTTTCATTGAACACTACGACGATTACTGAGGCACAATGCACATGCAAAGCAGGCTAGGGTATTATGTCTTATGCAAATGATTGAAGTTTTTTATTTCTATCATAAATGTTTCTTAATAGATCTACTGATGGAACCTACAAAATGAACACGGAAGTATCGTTCCCCACCCACTCTGTTCATCATTGTCTTCGTGTTACGAATTCAAGTAACATGCACTTTGAGTCATTAAATGGCATTAAATGACTAGAGCTTTCTCTGTGAGTAACAATTTAACTACAATTAATTTGTTGTGAAGGAATTTGCCAGCCATATGACAAACCAACTGTGGCAACTCTAAACTTAATGTGCCTACACACTTTAGGCAATGCAATCAGAAATAAATAGTAAGGTAAATCTCATTTTAGCGTACACATATTACTGTTGACTGTATATTTTCAGGATAGCAGGGGAATGTGCTCATGCTCTGGCATTAGTACTCAAGTTGACAGACTGGATCCTGGAGGGGCTAAATGAAGTTCCAAGTCAGCCATCCTGCACCGAGGTTCCGCAACAGTGGGGTAAACCTCGAGGGGCCCGTATTGCAGCCGAGCCAGTGTCAACTATGGTCCTTTCCAAGCCTGACAACACCAACCGCAGAAAGAGACCACTGACTTCTGCTTTCACAGACAATAGGTATTAAATTCTATTTCGTATGCATTTTCTTTCTAATTGATATATGGAGCACAATTTATGACAGTAGTGTAGATTGTAAGTAGCCCAGAGTGTTTGCTTTGTCTGTTGATAGTTCGGTTGGAGTCTACTACTATAACATTTGCCTCGTCACAACCAACCCAGCTGCTGATGGAAGTATGAAGAATGGAAAAATCTGTGCGATCATTCGTTAAAAGATAATTGAACAGGAATGTGAGATATTCACCACAGGTGTCCAGTCAGATATGCGTTTTTACAGCAGGGGTCAGTTAACAAGACTGGTCACTAGTAGACTAGCTTCTGTTTATAATATTCCGCTAATGCTCCCTTACTAGTGTAGCAAACTGTTCTAATTATCTTGCATATTTAGGGGGACAACAGGTCTACAAAACCTAACAATGAGTGTCATATAAAAATGTTTGGCATGTTCTGAACAATACGAAACGGATATTCATTTTTAACGAAGTGGTTGGAGTCGACAGATATCCAAGATGGCGTCCAAGATGGCCGCCATAATGTAGAAAACAAGCAAATATATCATTTTCTGTCACTACTTTGTCGTGAATATACAGATTATCACCAAACTTGCTTTATTTTAACTTCACATAAGTTTTCTTCAAAAATGTGTAATCATGGCTATTTAAAGTTATAGAGATCAAGGTCAAATTCAAGTTCAAAGGTCAAATTTTGTGAAAATTGGACATTCGAATGCATATTTTTTGTTACATTCCTAAAATGAAACATATCAACATTAATTATTAACCAAAATCGAAAACAATGTATTTTCTTAAAATTATTAGCAATGTTTTGTTCAGATATGTTGTTGCCATGGTTATCCAAGATGGCGTCAAAGAAGGTCGCTAATACTTTGTTATGTATTTACATTGCTATATCTGTTTTATTTTCCCTTAATATTGGTTTTCTTAAAAAAAATTATAATCATGGTCATTTTTAGTTAAAGATGTGAAGGTCAAACTCAAGGTCAAAGGTAAAATTTTGTAAAAATTTGACATTCGGCGAGCTATTTTTCTTTGTTTCATTCCTAATATGAAATATATCACATGTATTATTTACAAAAAATTACAACAACGTATATTGTTCAAATATTCAGCACTGTTGGGCCCAGATATTTTGTTGCCATGATTATCCAAGATGGATCTCATGGCCATTTTAAATTGTAAAGCTCAAGGTCAAAGGTCACATTTTGTGAAAATTTGACAATCGGCAGGGCGATTTTCTTTGTTACATTCGTTATATAAAACATGCCAACAGTAATAATCAGTCATAATTTACAGCAATGTTGTTTTATAAATATTTGGCACTGTTAGGTTCAGATATGTTGCTATGGTGATCCAAGATGGTTTCGAAGTTTGCCACCAAAATGGAGAAAACAAACAAATATAATCCCTTTTCTGCCACTTGTGTGTCTTATATGTACATATTAACACCAAACCAGTTTTAATTTTAATTCATATAAGTTTTCTTTTAAGTATTTACTCATGGTCATATTTAGTTATAGAGGTCAAGGTTAAACTCAAGGTCAAAGGTCAAAATTTTGAAAATTTGGCATCCCGCATCCGACAAGATGTATTTCTTTGTTACTTTTCTCATACAATGTATGAAATATATCAACAGAATATACCAATTTTATGTGCAGAAAGGAAAATTCTTAAACAGACTCATATACTTTCGACTATTATTCTATATTTAGAAGAAAGACAAATAGAATTTTTGCACCGCTCCCAAATTCCATCTGTTTATAGTAACATAAAATCTAATGTTAGTAACAAATGTGACAAACTGACCTTCTATATTTGGTACTTCATTGCTTGATTTTGCTTACATTGTTATCCTGATGAAGGTCCGGGAAGGATCGTTATGGCAGAAATTATTATTAAGTCCTGCCAGTTGTTTGAAGTGTAGTTCCTTTTATTTCACTTTTTTAGTTGTTTATAACAGTAAGTACATGTATTAAGATGAAACACACTATACAGTTTTTCGCTCCTCTACCTAAGTATTTGGTACCAATTAAAACAAAAAAATATTTCTGATTTATATCTATACTTTATTTGACGTTGTTTATGTACATTATGTTACCATTACGTCGCAAACATAACCATGTTTATGTCTGTTGTACCACATTTTATATTTACTGTACTGTGGTCATTTTTTGGCGTATTAAAATAGAATATGCATCAAAGTGAATATTATTTTAATAGTTAGCACTGTTATGCTCAGATATTTTGTTGCGATGGTAGTTCAAGATGACTTCCAAGATGGCGGTAAAATATAAAAGGAAATAACATTTTTCTGTCATGTTTTTGTTATTTTTGTTAAGATTTTCTCAAAACCCGTTTTATTTCTATTTCACCCAAGTCGTATTTTTTTATTAGTTTCTATTTTAGATGTAGAGGTAAATTTACAATGTCAAGTTGAAAATCAAATGTACAAACTCATAAAGATTGGACAACCGTCCAGATTCATGCTATTTTTATTATATATATTATGTGTAGATAATGTAGAGACATGATGTTAGTTCTACATAAACTTAAAGACCTTTATAAGATATTCTTGCATGTCGGATCGGCATTTCCGGTGAATTTGGCCATGCCGGAAAAAACGGTCTGGCACCCCTCCTATGCCAGACGACTCTCGTGAACGACTAAATTATGACGTAACGTTATAAACATTGTGACGTCAATTTCCCAAACACAACGGCGGAAGATCGTTTGTTTTTCATGATAATTTATCATTTTGATAAGTTTGCATTTAGAAATCTTCTTTAAAGTGCAAGACGGAATGCAAGAAAAAGTTTCCATCATGAGACACTTAGCTCAGATGGAAATATCCGTCGCCTCGGGTAACTGATTTACGGGAACTCGGCAGAGCCTCGTTCCCAGAAAACAGTCACCCTCTGTGACGGATATTTCGATCTGAACCTCGTGCTCATGACAGAAACTATTATGATTATTTTATTTGATCAGTTACCTCTAAGAATGTAATTTTCCAATCGAATTAAGTTTATAAAATCAGTTGCTCAAGCAAATACTTTCACTATAAACAACTGACCAGGTACAGTTATTATATCAAAAGTTTTAGATGATCATAGTTCTACGTGTAGCAGGGTCGGATTTTACGACATTTCATAGTTTGTTAATATTTAACAATAAGACACTATTTCCCCCACTTGCTGCCTCCGGTTGTCCCCATTTGTAGCCTTGTTGTGTTCTCACCTAGTGTACGGTAGTTGTTTTTAGCACTTGTTTTAGTCACGTGATATGTTACGTAGCCAGGTGAGCTCGCGCTCAGTTTGTCGCAGTGCAAGTTAATGTGTCAAGCAGTACACATGTAGATCTAGATGCAGCTTGACAACCTTTGTATTTCGTACATGGGACAGAGTAGTTTCTGTGCAGTATACATGTAGTTGGTAAGTAGATTTATTTGTTAGAAGATATTAAATGATGGCTGAAATGATTACATGAATTACTTAGCAATATCTTTATTTGCACGGGTCATTTGTATTTCCTCGCGTTTGACATGTATTTAAAATGGCGGTCTTTGGTTCTTCTAATGTTAACTTTGCATGTTCTAACCATATGCATTTGTTCGCAGTAATGCAGCACGGTGAGAGAGATTGACATGTATGTACAGAGTATGGGATTTAACTCCACAAGTTCAGTAAGTATTGCAGAAATGAGATAAGATGAATGCTATGTTATGTTACTATTTTTAGAAGGTTTAATCAGCTGTTTTTAGTGTACGTGTATAAGTAAACAAATTAGATGGAACCAGTACCTATTGTTTTATGATGGATAGTAAACTGTGATAAATAAATGAATTGAGGTCTGTCTGCAGATATACTTTATTAATAACGTATTTGTTATAATAAGGTTCACATGTATGTTACATGTATATTATCTTGTTTTGTTAAAACTGTATTTTCAGACCCATTTATCTCTGATAGTCAGATGGATTTACTGGTTACCATGTTGATGTATTCCACCGAATAAATATCGGACAAGGACATTTCTTGAGTACATTATTTACTAAAAAGTACCAGGGATTACAAATGGAGCCCCCAGTGTTTGGTTGATTCATCATCACCAGTGTTTGGTTGATTCATCATCACCAGTGTTTGGTTGATTTCGTCATCACCAGTGTTTGGTTGATTCATCATCACCAGTGTTTTGGTTACAGTTTCATCAGAAATCTGGTAGACCAGGAGTTTGGTAATTTAAAAACAGTGAAACAAAAAAAATGTTTACTGGTATTTTAGTAGAAATTTCTACATCAGTCAGTATATAACATTAACTGAGTTCAGTTTTAAATATTATACACCAGTGGTTCACTAGTGCAACGAGGGAGTATAACGCAATTATACATACTGAAGAACCGTGAAAGGATCGGAGGAGAATAGAAACAGTTTAACAATCGCATTGTGCTAAAGAACCTAATTCAATTAGTTACTTCAACTTAAATGAACAGTGACAATTTATATAGTATTATGTATAACAGTATTTTTTGCTGTTGTTGACAGTTACTTTAACTGTATTAACTAGGTACTATACTGGATATATATTTTTTTAAGTGATTCTATCCAGATATTCATAATACGTTGTTGTATGCATTTCTTTTGTGCACATTTTAGCAGGTTTTCAGGTACTGGTTGCTTGACAATAGATTACAGCAGTAAAGATTTGTGGTGTAACAGTAATATTGTCATTGTGTTATTTTTTGGAACGACATTGTACTGTATGGAAGATTTTTGGAACGATAGAGAGTAAGTCACAGCACTTTTCACTATTAACTGGTGTAGGGATTTATTGCATGAATCACTAATTCAGCTTTCTGTCTCTGCGGAAGAGGTAAGACTGTCATATTTCAAAAATACTGTAATTACAGTCAAAATATTGCTTGGCTCTACATTTCAGCCATTATACAGGTTTAAGATATGATGTAGAATATTGCTAGAGCAGGTAACAGAGTAAATACGGTAGTGCAAGAAATAGTTGACCTAGTTTCTGGATATTAAGATCAGTTGGAAGGTGTGTCTCATTTCTTGATAGGTTCCTGTGGTATTTGGTTTATTACATTTTAGACATTGGTCATAAGTGGCAGTAAGTGCACATGTACTTACCCATTAATAAAAAGATGGTAATTTTATTTCAGATGCATTAATTTTAATTAGTGTATTGATGAATATTATTATTCTGGGTAGATAACAACCCTCTTTTTCAGCAAAATTTCACAGGTTGAAAGAAAACAGATTGCAGTTGACAGCATACAGTTGACAGCATACAGTTAACAGCACACAGCAAGTCTCAGGTATTTTTCAGGGGACCAGAGAGTATAAACCTCAGCAGCATACTTGTATGATTATACACATTGTGTATGTCCATCATCTCTGCAGTTCAGTGCAAATACAAATTATTGTGACATTGTCCATGATTGAGACCATGATCTGTATGTCGGGGTGTTTGAAATAAAATATTTCATTCATCACTTATAAAATATATTGTGAACTTTGTCTGTTATTGTGACCAGGCTATGTCTGTAAAGTGTGAATAATATATAGTGAAGAAGCCTCAAGTTTCATGAAAACATATAAAGTGAAGAAGCCTCAAGCTTCATACAGGATATGGTATTAAGGTCTATGAACACCTAACAGTGTATATCTTGAAAGGAAAAAGCCTAAAGCTTAACAGCAACACTGACTATTTTGTGGTATTAGGCATTGTGAAGTGAATGTGATAATATTGAACTTGCGATTACAGAACAGACTTGAAATTATTATTAAGGTATACTTATACCATTACAGACTTTGAAATAGTTACGTTCAATATTACTACAGAAAACCTTGACTATAGTTGGTTCATGTATACCTCGAAAACTGAACTTTAATAAATTAAGGTACAAGTACACCTTGAAGAGATCCTGAAATTGTTAAGGTAAATGGATACCTGACATTGAATTTTAATAAATATTTATGTGGTCAGTGTTTAACTGAAAACAAACTTTGATACTTGAAGTTGAAAGACAGCTAGTGAATTCTTAAGGTTTATGAATACCTTTAACTGAAAATTGAAAGTGAAATTGTTTATTCAGTGAACTGAAAGAGACAGTCGGCTGAATGGTGTTTTGCTCAAATGAACACTTACACCGTCAAAGTGAATTATTGTGATTCAAGTACTTTTGAATAGTGTTTTGTTGAAATAAACACTTAAAAAGTGAAATTATTCAAGTTGTACACAAATTGAAAGTGTGATTGGAAACAGCTGAAAGTAAATAAAATATATTTGTATATTTTATAATTATTGAAAGTGAAACTTACATTGTATTAAAAGTGTGAATGTTTTATCACATAAGAAGAGTGCATCAAATGAGTGACACTGTTGATAATTGCATTAAATGTTAAACTTTTTCTGCAGTGAATTGAAACACTGAGATTATAAAAGACGGTGAAGTTAGTACTACATAAGTCTAACTTGTAGACTTTGACAAAGTGTTGTTATAGTGAAAAACTTTGAAGTGATATTGCAGACATTCAGGAGTCTATATTATAGAAGGGAAAGATGTCTTTATCTGAAGACGACAAGAAACTGCTTGATGCTTTTCATGCCTTGCATAATCCACCGATTATAAAAACTCCAGATGATTTAGTGTCATATATGAAACACTTTGGGAAGAGGATAAGGCAACGGTGACTCCAACTAGTCCTGCAGCTGATAAAGGAGCTATCCCCAAACTTGTAACAACAAATCAATTCCCACGAATTTCACAATTCTACGGAGAAACTGGAAAAGGGGAAGTAACTTATCAAACCTGGAAATATGAGATATGTTGTTTAATTCAGGAAAAGTCGTATAAGGAGGATCAGATATTGCTAGGTATAAGGAGATCAGTCAAAGGAGAAGCAGCCAATATACTAAGACGTTTAGGATTGGAAGTGACACTTAAGGACATACTTACAAAATTTGAAAGCACATATGGTGACATCGAAACGCGGGAGTCTATATTAAAAAAATTCTATGCAATTAAACAAGAACCACAAGAATCGCTTGTCATATATTCATCCAGATTGGAAGAAATTTACGCACAAGCTAATGAAATGTATGCTATTCCAGGAGGACATGAAGAAATATTGAAAAGTGTTTTCTATCAAGGACTTCGTCAACCGTTAAAGCAAATGGTTAATTACAAGTACGAGACAACAGCAGATTACGACAAATTTAAAATAGAAGTTAGGAAAATGGAAAATGAACTAGAATCTGCAGAAGTTGAAAAGAAAACAAAATGCCAAGCTGCAAATCAGAAGCCTGAAACATCTGAATTAAATGAAGTGAAACAATTGCTGTTAAAAATGGATGAAAGAATTCAACATTTAGAATTAGAAAAAGAACAGCAAGACAGTCAACGGTACTACACAAGAGGCAGAGGAAATTATAGAGGTCGGGCTGGTTACAGAGACAATTTTCCAAGAGGATACTCAAATTATGGAAACAGAGGCTCACAACGACGAACAAGACCAACAGGATCACAACAGTTTAAGCCGCAGGCATTCAACACTTCAAGATTTCCAAATCCACAGGGGACAAACAGAAGGTGTTATACTTGCAACAAAGAGGGACACATAGCCAGATTTTGTCCGGAGAATTTAAACCAATAAGTGCTTCTGTATCAGGACCATCCAGCGGCACTACCAACAATCAAGGTCCTAAATTAATTGGACAATCCAACGAAACAGATGTAGTTATAAATGACATCCAAAGTAAAGCATTGATTGATACAGGAAGTTGCGTCAGCACCATAAGTCAGAGCTTCTTTGAAAATAACTTTCCACAATCCTCTTTAAAACCAGTATCAGACATCCTAAAAATAGAATGTGCAGATGGAAGTTCTTTACCGTATATTGGTTACATTGAAACGTCGTTGTCCTCAGCTGGCATATCTAAATGTAAAGAACAAGAGTGCCTATTCCTTGTTGTACCAGACACCGCCTACAATAAGCAGATACCAATACTCTTAGGTACAAACATTCTTAATGAATTCATGGATCATTGCAAAGAAACGTTTGGAAACACATTCCTTCAAAAAGCAAGTCTTGATACTTCTTGGTATTTGGCTTTTCGCTGTATAACCATCAGAGACAGAGAACTAAAAAAGAATAAAGACAGATTAGCAATAATTAGATGTGCAGAAACAGCAAAGGTACAGATTAGACCTAATCAATCAATATATATTCAGGGATACATGGACAAAGAACTTGAATATAGCCCAACCTGTGCCATTATTCAAGAATGTGAAGACACAGTGTTACCAGATTATATAGATATTACACCTGCCGTTGTACAGTATAAATACAGAGAGAATGGACTGGTAACAGTAAATGTATGTAATCTTACTACAAACACAGTCACTGTTTCACCAAAATCGATACTGTGTGAGATACAGCCGGTTTCTATAGATGAAGCGGTCTTCGACAGAATTCAGGATAAGGAGACAAAAGAAGTCTTTGAACAGATACACATCAACTCTAATCTACCAACAGAACAGAATACAAAAGTACGAACACTTCTAATGAAACATGTGGACATATTCTCACGTAGTGACACCGACATAGGTCAGTGTGATAAAGTAAAGCATAGAATAGATTTAGTGGATGATACACCTTTTAAGCAGAGACACCGCAGGATACCGCCTTCTATGGTCAATGAAGTTAGAAAACATCTGGAACAGCTCTTGGCCAGTGGAGTTATAAGGAAATCTAAATCACCGTTTGCATCCAATATAGTCTTAGTGAGAAAAAAGAACGGCAAGTTAAGATTATGTGTGGATTATAGAATGCTGAACAAGAGAACTGTCAAGGACGCATATGCTCTACCCAGAACAGAAGAAATTTTTGATGTGTTGAATGGTGCAACAATTTTTTCTACTATAGACATGAAAAGTGGATATCACCAGGTAGAAGTTGAAGAGGGACATAAAGAAAGAACTGCCTTTACAGTGGGACCATTAGGATTTTTCGAGTATAATAAGATGCCATTCGGACTTTCTAATTCCCCAGCTACCTACCAACGCCTAATGGAAGATTGTCTTGGTGATCTAAATATGAGAATTTGTATCGTTTATCTAGACGACTTGATTATATATAGCAACAGTTTTGAACAACATCTTGAAAGACTTGACTTGGTACTCACCAGACTGGCACAGTGCAATCTGAAACTATCACCAGACAAATGTTTTTTCATGGAAGAAAAGGTCAAATTTCTTGGTCATGTAGTGAGTAAAAATGGAATTGAAACAGACCCAGATAAAATAGACAAAGTGAAAAACTGGCCGAGACCATCAAATTCAGACGAGCTACGTTCATTCCTTGCATTCTGTGGTTATTATCGTCGCTACATAAAGGACTTCTCTAAAGTAACCAAACCGTTGTCAGACTTACTTCCACCAACAACAACTAAAAAGAACAAAAGTAAACAGTTAAAAGATTGGAAGTGGGATGAAGAACAAGAAACGACATTCCAGAAACTTAAGGAACTTCTTACCTCACCACCAATTCTAGCATATCCGAACTTTCAAGAACCATTTGAATTATACACAGATGCATCAACTTTAGGACTTGGTTCAGTATTTTACCAGACACAGAATGGACAGAAGAAAGTCATAGCATATGCCAGCCGAAGTTTGTCAAAATCTGAAAAGAATTACTCCGCATTTAAGTTAGAATTTCTAGCTCTCAAATGGTCAGTAACAGAAAAATTTTCCGACTACCTTGTGAACAACCAGTTCAAAGTGTACACAGATAGCAACCCATTAACATATATTTTAACATCAGCAAAGTTGGATGCTACTGGTCAGCGCTGGGCTTCAGCATTAGGACAATTCAACTTCGACCTCATTTACAGATCTGGTATTAGAAACAAAGATGCAGATGGTATGTCACGATATCCACACGAGAAACTGACAGATGAAACAGGAGAACTGGTTAAGATTGAAGACAAAACTGTAAAGACCATTTGCAATTATATTCAAGTGGATGCTTACATTGAAACTATACCGGTTACGTCTATCAATATAGTAGACATAACAGATTGTCCAAGCCAACCATTAGCTCAGATAGAAATGAGACAGATAAGAAGAGCTCAAAGGGAAGACCCAGTTATAGGCAGATGGTATCGATGTGTGCTTGATAACAAATTACCAGATAGAAGGACCATCAGTACAAAAGAAGATCAAATTATGAGAAAAAACTTTGACCATTTCAAAATGATAAGAGGGATTTTGTATAGGCATATTAAAACTGGAGAGGAAATAGTACAACAATTGGTACTACCTGACATGTACCGAGCTACAGCTTTCAAGGGTTTACACACAGATGTAGGACACCCGGGCAGAGACAGGACCCTATCCTTATTCAGAGAAAGGTTCTTTTGGCCATGCATGTCAGCTGATATTGAAAAGTGGTTTGCAAAATGTGATAGGTGTTTGAAAAGAAAATCTCCAACCAATTCCCGAGCTCCACTAGTAAACATCATAACATCATACCCTTTAGAATTGTTATGTATGGACTACTTAACTCTGGAACCGTCAAAGGGAGGTATAGCCAACATACTTGTGATAACAGATCATTTTACCAAATTTGCACTTGCTATCCCAACTAGAAATCAAACGGCTAAAACTACAGCAGATGCCTTGTATGAAAACTTTCTTGTGAACTATGGAATTCCAACCAAGTTACATTCAGACCAAGGTGCAAATTTTGAATCTGAAATTATCAGTGAACTGTGCAAACTAACGGGAATGCAAAAGTCGCGTACAACACCATACCATCCCATGGGAAATCCAATTCCAGAAAGATTTAACCGCACGCTGCTTAATATGTTGGGTACACTACAACCAGAACAAAAACTTGATTGGAAAAAGTATTTGCCCTCTCTAGTGTATGCATACAATTGTACTAAGCATGAAACGACTAAAATATCTCCGTTTGAGCTTATGTTTGGTAGAAGACCAAAACTACCCGTAGATTTCCTGTTTGAAACACCGATTACAGAGTCGACTAATCAAACAACGAAAACGTACTTGGAAGAATTAAAGCATAGAATGAAGACAACACAGGATATTGTGAAGAAGGTGACAGAAAAAGCAAGAGCAAGAATGAAAACAGGCTATGATAAAAAGGCAAAGGCTGTGAAATTAGGTATAGGTGACCAAGTATTAGTAAAGATTCTAGCATATGATGGAAAGCATAAAATAGCAGATAAGTTTGAAGAAGAAATTTACACTGTCATTAGTCAGCCAAGAGAAGAAATTCCAGTATTTGAAGTAAGGTCTCCAGATGGTAGAATTAAAAAATTGCATAGAAATCATCTTTTTCCTTTAGGATTCACAGATACTGAAACTGTCAAGGAAAATGAAAGAGTTTTATTGAATAAAGATGAAATACAGGAAATACCACTTCCAAAGCCTAGAAAGACATTGGAGAAGGTAGAAAAAGAAAAAGAAGCAGCTGCTCAAGTTGAGTTAAATAAAGGTGACGCCACAGAAGGAAAAGAATTTGTCAATAGCATCGAGAATGAAGATGAGTCGGGATATGATTATGTAGAATATACATACTATAGTGGGGACGCCCATATTCCTGAGATTGTAGAAGACACAGGAGATTCACATGTGACAGTAGAATTAGAAAATGAAAATGCCAAAGAAACTGATAGTGAAGCAGATGAAATCAAAGAAATTGTTGGAGACAGTAGTGAAAGTGAAAGTATTCTCCACACTGGAGATGAAAATACAGCAAAGAAGAAATACACAGAGACTAAATGTAAAAGTCCATCAGTTACAGACACTGAAACTCAAGCAAGTAAAGGACAGACAGAGGTTAAGAAAAAGAAAGAGACTCCTATACCAAGGTTGAGAAGATCTCAGAGAGAATCTAAAAAACCTACGAGGTTTACAGACTACCACATGTATCAGCTTACCAATAGACCAGTAGACAGTAGACTTGAAGCATTGGATAAACTGATAAATTCTGGTATACTCGATTCACTAAATGCAGATATTACACATAGAATCTTAGAGGCGGTGATGAAGTGATGACATTTGATACAAGGATTTTATCAAGTTTTAACAGTTTTTATTACAATACCTACGATGGATTCTGGGAAAAGTGAAGATCATTATGAAAGTATATCATTCACTTTGAATCAGATATTGAAGTGATAATCACTGTATATACAACCAGTATTTGATGAGAATTTGAATATGAAACAGCTGTTCTCGTGAAAATGCAACATGTTCATAGTATGATGAAACATGAAAATGTTACCTGTTATTGTTCTACAGACAATTTGAGGAAGTAAATTGTGCAAAGGTGAGCTTTATATAGTAAGCTATGTAAAAAGGTGAAACTTTTCACAGATGAGATATCTGTAATGGAGATAGAACAGTGTTTCAGTAGCAATGTTATATATTTTAGATAATTCTAAATTTGAATAATAGTACTTATGTTTATAAGGTTTTAAAGAGTAGTGTTTTTGTCCTTTGTTGGATAAAAGTTTTTTTTTATAGTTTATGATATATTACAATTGTAGGGACACAATTTTCAGGACCAGGGGAGTGTTAGCAGCAATGGATCTTTTGTTTTTCAGGACATTTATAGAACCTTTGTTTCACAGACATAAAGTGGACCTGAAGTTACAGTCTTAGTGTACTTTTTCAGTTTGTTCTTTACAAACCGAGAACAGCTGTATACATATGTTGATGATAGATAGTGATGGATGAGATTAATATTACTTGTTATCCACAAGTAAATTGAATGTATTAATGCTATTTGTATTAATAGAAAAGTTATTTGTAGATATTGAATGAATGACGAGACGTCATTTTCTGGACCAGGGGAATGTGTAGCAGGGTCGGATTTTACGACATTTCATAGTTTGTTAATATTTAACAATAAGACACTATTTCCCCCACTTGCTGCCTCCGGTTGTCCCCATTTGTAGCCTTGTTGTGTTCTCACCTAGTGTACGGTAGTTGTTTTTAGCACTTGTTTTAGTCACGTGATATGTTACGTAGCCAGGTGAGCTCGCGCTCAGTTTGTCGCAGTGCAAGTTAATGTGTCAAGCAGTACACATGTAGATCTAGATGTAGCTTGACAACCTTTGTATTTCGTACATGGGACAGAGTAGTTTCTGTGCATTATACATGTAGTTGGTAAGTAGATTTATTTGTTAGAAGATATTAAATGATGGCTGAAATGATTACATGAATTACTTAGCAATATCTTTATTTGCACGGGTCATTTGTATTTCCCTCGCGTTTGACATGTATTTAAGATGGCGGTCTTTGGTTCTTCTAATGTTAACTTTGCATGTTCTAACCATATGCATTTGTTCGCAGCAATGCAGCACGGTGAGAGAGATTGACATGTATGTACAGAGTATGGGATTTAACTCCACAAGTTCAGTAAGTATTGCAGAAATGAGATAAGATGAATGCTATGTTATGTTACTATTTTTAGAAGGTTTAATCAGCTGTTTTAGTGTACGTGTATAAGTAAACAAATTAGATGGAACCAGTACCTATTGTTTTATGATGGATAGTAAACTGTGATAAATAAATGAATTGAGGTCTGTCTGCAGATATACTTTATTAATAACGTATTTGTTATAATAAGGTTCACATGTATGTTACATGTATATTATCTTGTTTTGTTAAAACTGTATTTTCAGACCCATTTATCTCTGATAGTCAGATGGATTTACTGGTTACCATGTTGATGTATTCCACCGAATAAATATGAATAACTATCGAACAAGGACATTTCTTGAGTACATTATTTACTAAAAAGTACCAGGGATTACATACGAATCATCAATTAATTTTCTGTTATGGCTGAAAAATAAAAGAAATTTTAAACTTTTAAATTACTGCAGAATAACTGTGATTTCAAACTTAGATTGAGCAATGTTATAAAGAATCCTTTGACTGTATTTATTTCTTTGTAAATTAAAAATGCAACTAAACGCTTCTTCTAATTGTAAAATAAGCCAATACTTTTTCTACTGTAACATATAAGTATTCTATTTTGTTTAACAAAATGAGATACTGGGTTATCTGTTAAGAGTAATTACTTGAGTATATAGAACATTGCTCAATCTAACTATGAAATCACAGTTATTCTGCAGTTATTTAAAAAATAAATTTCTTTTATGTTTCAACTGTGACATTCATTTATTAAACTAAGTGATAATGAATTTGCTGTACATGTAAGAGTTAAAACTTGAGTGTATTTACATCCTCAATATAACGTTAAATCACAGTTATACTGCAGTTATCTAAAAGCATTTTTCATATCCTGCAATAAAAGTAAAATGTCATAATTACACAAAACTGTTGATATAACAAACCGGGAATAAGTCATAAATCATTTATCTGTACAAATCAATAAACATGTATGGTCCTACTATGATGTTACTACATGTCAAGTCGCTGGACCTAATCAGACAAAACTGATAAGGGGCAATCAAACAATAATTATAAGATATTTGACCATCTGCGGTTTGGGGGGAAGGGGGTCACTTATGAAGAAGATTTTAATTGTCTTTAAGGATAAAAGTATTCAAAATAAGAGGACAATGGTGTTAACTGGTCAATATTGTCTCTCATGTACGGAAAGTGAATCTAGTTAATAGGGCAACATATATTTCTACTAGTTGGAACTAAAAATATGCGAAAGGTACAATGATGAACCAAACATCTTCGATTAGTTTTATCAATAAAATACTAACCACTTAAATAATGTACAAATAATGTAATCCTTGTCGAACAGCAAAACAATGCTTTGAAACTAATTAAAAAACATGAACAACATAAACTTTATCTTCCAGTCTGCTATATGCCCTTTCTCTTGTTTTGAAAATAGATTTTAGAATTATAGAGCTATTTTTCAAAATAACTATTTTGAATTAGGGTCAAGAATGAAGCGTAATTTACAATAGATGAGATAAATCACGTAGTAATGCTGAAAAATGTTCATGTAAATATGCGTAATACAAAGGTTGGATTTTCTATATTTGACGAGGTTAGTCAAAAATGTTTCTTATTCATCACGCTCTGATAGCTCCATATGGTACTCATGTCTGATCGTCAGTGGAAATATAATGAAAGTAGCGTTTTGTGTTTACTACAGTACATATAACAAAAACGTTATGCTTAACTTTAAGATTTTAAGTTTATTAAACAAAAACACTATGCGTGACCTTCCAGAGTTGATCAAGAACATCTTTTTGCTCAAGGATAATGATCCATATAAGCGTTCAAAAACGAATCATTTCATGTATGTATTAATATACATGTAAATTGTACAGCTATTAAAACGGAAGTACATCAATTCAAAGCGATGTAAGACATATGTTATTATTTTCATGCATGAATTGTATGCAAGTTTTCTCATCTACAAATTGTGTGCAATCACATGGTGGGAGTCACGCATATAAACAATATTCGTTATACCCCCCCTCCCCCCCACAAAGTGTAAGGAGGATGGGTTACTGGATTCAGCTTATCTGACTTCCTGTCTATGTGTCCGTCTGACCGTCTGTAGACGCAATCTTGTGCACGCTTGATTTTGAAAACCCCTGGTAAGAATGAGAAATGGTGAGTTCCATGCCTAGTTGTGCAAGATCCATGTTTCGGGTCACAAGGTCAAATGCCACAGGGGCTCGAGATAGTAAAATCTTGTGGACGCTAAATCTCCTTAATACCTAGTCAGAATTTAATGATATCCCGGTACAACACAACTTCGACCACTTTAACACTTTTTTTATTAAAAGTCTAAAGAGACAAATTAAGCAGGAACGGTTATCTATATACTTAAATAAAAAAATCGCCTTTAAGGTTGTGACGCAAATGCTGGTTACATAAAGGGTTCATGTAATAGGATTTTAAGTTTGTTTGAATTTCATATCAAGTAATATATAGTATCACCCTTGTCCATTTCGTGATTTATTTCCCGACAAATCGACAATAAGTGTTTATTACTCTAATTGTTTTCTTTTTTATATACAGTCAAAACTGTGAACAAAGACCACTGACCAGAAATAGCTATCGCAATCTATGTTGACAGGTGTTCTTTATTCAGACAGTGACTGACATGTTTCGGCAAAACTTTTGCAGTGCTGGCTGAAGAAAATACATCAGCCTAAAGATCACCTTACAGTATTGCGTGCACTTTAAAAGTACTTGCATATATTAAAGTACATTTTCGTAGAAGTTGCCCCGAGCCTCTTTTGCATTAATTTATTTTCATAACAGAATATTTTCGCTATAAGTTTTTGTTAAATATTACTACGATTAAGGCCTAGTATAAATAACACGTGTCGTTAAAATGAAACCGAAAAGAAGCCAATTTTTGTTGCTACTGTGAACAACGACCACCTATGAAAAAACGAGCAAACCTGATCTCGGCTGACAGGTACTCTTTATTTACAGATGGTCTCTAATAGGGGATTTATCCCGGCGCGAAGCATATAGTAAGGCAATTATATTTGATGACTTCCGGTTTTTCACAACAATGGAAATCGCCATGAAAGTAGATTGCGCATGCGTGCTTGCAGATTTCATGGCTTGGATTTCTTTATCAGACAGATACGTCACAGCCAAAACGCGTGCACTGACGTATTTCCTGTCATCTGTTTATTTTTGTTAATCAGATAACAACAACAACGTAGCTATTCATTTGATGAAATTGGAAAGAAAACATTACTTCGAGATCGAGATCGAGCAATTAATACTCACATCAGTAACAACACTTGGTGTTAGCACGGAGAGCTACATTGTAGGTAGGGATGTCATCGATTAAATTTTTTGTATCGATATATCAATTTAGAAATATCGACGATACAGCGATATATCGATACATGGGCGTAAAATAGTCACTGACTACATCTTCTACCAAATCTCTTGACTTTATTTGTACTAAACATATGGTTCCGGTGTATAATATATATCAACCCTTGCAGTGCTGAAATATTTTTGCCTATGAGACCACATTTCATTAAATTATCATTTGTTAGAAAAACACTGACCTCTGGGTAGAGTGATTGTTGATATTCTGGTCGAGTTTTGATGGAATTTTCGAACGTGAAACTGTAGATCATTGCACGGTGTAACATTATTTGATATACGATTTTTCAAAACGGCAATTGATATCGAATCGAAAATGTTTTATCGTTGATATATCGATATCGTTTGAATCGATTATATCCCTAATTGTAGGTGGGTGTTTATTAAAATGACTCTTCCAGGTCAAACTTTAAAGAAAATAGAATCTATATTTATTGTGAGAATGTAGATTGTTGTGAATTTAGCCTTCTGATTGATCTGCTTACAAAATGAAATATTTGATTTTGAACTGGGTTTTTTGCTTTTGTAGTGAAATGTTACTACAGGTATTTTACAGTTTCAAATGCTTTGAACACATTTGCATGGTTTGGTACGTGTTCGGAGTCCCTATGTATGGTATGTATACGAGTTCTACCTCCCATACATATTCCTATAAAGCTAATTATCGGTTTACATTGGTCTGCGACACTTTTGGATAGACTGACATACTTTCAGAAGGCGGTGCCAAACGAATTTTACCTTCCTTAATATTCCTAAAACGTTGGAATCCGTTTGCATTGGGCTAAGACACTTTCAGGAAGAATCGCAGACTTTCAGGAAGCGGTGCCAAATCTTTTAGGCAATACTGTAATCTTACATTATAGCAGTGTATAGATGAGTTTAATGAACTTGCTTGTTTTTTTAATAAACGGAATTCTTTACATTTTTCCCGCGCCTGATTGACCTTTATTTATAGGTCGTCGACCTTTTAACTACTGTAATGTATACTTCTAGAATACTCGCTTCGGGCAAACGACATTCGCAGATTTTGAGGAAGTAGTGTTAAAGGGAGATCACATCGTCCCTATGGATCCTTTATTATTTCTAATCCTTTGTATTGGTCTGGGACACATTCTGGAACCAACTTTCAGTGCCAAAAGGGGTCACTAAGGTCATTTTGGAACAGGGAACAAGAAATAATGGAGGTATAGTGCAAACAATTTCTTTTCTTATTTTTCTCTTTCAACTGTAAGGGCATGTTTTCATGACATTTGGTCGAAAGACATTTGGTCGAATTGAAACTCTGTCTACATAACAATTTCATTTGCTGTAACACTTGGTCGAAAGTTATCTGTAAGTGATGCTGTTAGGCCGCTGGGCCACTAGGTCGCCGTGATATTTACCAACAAAATATGTTTGTATTTTTGTATATTTGTTTTTTGAGAATGAAATCGTAGTTTGATTGTTTCTTTCTTTTTGCAAAATAAGTAATATTTTAATGTGAAATATTCTATAATCATATTGATTTCAAATAAGGCTGTTATGCCACTTGGCCGCTGTGGTGTATACCAACAAAGTTTATTTGATTCTTTCTTATGATGAAACCGTATATTGATTTTTTCTTCTATGCAAATAAGTCATATTTCAAAGATAACATATATCATATCTGTACGGTGTGCCGGTAGGAACTGTGATGTTTAACAACAAAGTCTAATTTCAAATGATGCTATTAGGCCACTGGGCTGCTAGGCCGCTGTGATATTAACCAACAAAAAGAGTATGTTGGATTTTTAATAATAAAAACGTTTTTTGAATTTTTCATACTTCAATTATAAAATATACCATATATTTTTTAATTTAATATAATAGGGTACATAATAAATATCCGAAATGTCAACGAATATCTACCACGTCCGAAAATACGGCTATTTTTCCTGTCTGATCAACTCCTACATAAACCCCCTATTTTCTAAATGTACAAAATTTATTGTGTGGGCGCCGCCATTATTGAGCTTTGCCTTACCCGTACCGTATGGGTAGGGGCTGGTAACACCAGAGTAGTATATGTATTCCAACTGTCATAATCATGATATAGGCACATATACAGATGTATATAACAAATAAACAAACTACTTACTCGGATAAGTCAAGCCATGATAAAAGTTGAATTATGTGGTGAAATCCGCTTCATAAGTATGTACACAACATCTCGTTTCCTCGAGGTAGGAACAATTCAGTGAATGTGTCTCTATACCTTATAATTGTAAATGTCTTATATAATATATCAATCAATCATATAACGAAATAAATGTTTGTGTTTCATAAAGTCCTATTGAAAGAGCACTACATTTAACGCGGAGTCGATTCAAAACAATGACTGAGTGCGCATATGCTGATCGAAAATATACACGTGATATCTGTAAAGTGGCCTATATTAAAACATTGCACATAGGAGTTTGTAACTAAGCCTGTATCTTTCATACAAACACTTGTGCCTGCAAAGTTATAAAATATTATTTTTCTAACATATTTTTTAATCTGCTTTTAGTATACAATATAATCTGATGAATTTAAATAGTTTTTTTCTATTATAATGTAGTTCAATATAATATCACTTTATTATCATGTATTTGTACATCTTAACTTTTTCCGGAATTTTTTCAAGGGCAACTGTGAGCGAGCAGCTTTAACAAAGGAGTGAATAGAAACTTTTTTAGAATAATTGTGATCAAAGATGTCTCACTTATTATGTTTATTGAATAGTGGCGGTGAAAATAATACATTAATTTTCGTTAAAATTTATAAATTAGTCAGCTTTAAATAAGAGAACAGTATCCTTATTTAACAAAAAAACGAAGGAAAACAAGCATGAGAGAGGATATTACATGTTCTCAACTGTCCTTTCTACAGATATAATAATAATTCACTTTATTTTCGCATCATTGTCTAAACTATGATTGCTGATAATTACAAACCCCTGTGAGTCTTGTTTACAAATGTCGTTTGCAATGTTTAGCTAGTTTATCTACGGTTCAAGATCATGTTAGGTAAAAAGAAATCGCACTGTGCACCACTTAACGGTTTTGAATACTAGAAACACAATTTAACATGTAAAAAAGTTCAAGTCCAACGTTTCAAGTATAAAATACTTTAATTCATGTCCTTTATTGTTCCTGTGCTGAGAAATACAAATGATCTAAACTACTGCGTTGGGATAGGTTTGTATAAACGTTTATACAGTTACCTAACAGAAAAAAAAATAAGTGAAAAGGCAAAATGAATTTCAGAGTATACATTTGTAATGTTATCATGTTCGCTGATTCCCATTGTAAACCATTAACAGAGATTCTGTTTATTGAGGACATTCGCAATACTAAGATATAGACTGAGGTGATACGTGCGATATACACGGACAATTTATCATGTAAAATTTTACCTAAGACCACTCCAAATTGAATAGTAATTCGTCGTCGAATTATTTTTGCACAGCTAAAATAATCTGCGCTTATTTCAGGTACTTTGTGTTCAATTCAAATACTTTTAGTTACAAGTGTAACAACCACGATTTCCGGTAATAAAACTATTGCAATGGGTACATTTATTATAGTTGTGTCTAACTCGCATACAATATTGAAAGACATTTCACGAAGAGATTGAGTTTCTTAAAATAAAAATTATCCGAAGTTACTGTACTACTTTCGTGCGACCTAACTTTCCTACCTTAACCGAAATTGTTGAAAGCTCAATTGTGCACGATTTTGATGTAGTCCACGCACAAATTTAAGAGGCACTCGCCTAAAGCTGGTTTCAAATAAAATAACTTGTAACAAGTATTTTTACTTAGCCTAAAGGTTTAAGCTATACATTCCAGTCATTACCGGTGGGCTGATTTAATTTGTTTATGATAACCTTTTACATGGCCTTGCATCATATGACATGATTTATCGCTGTTGTTACTATAACTAGAATTAAATGGAAAATTACTATCTTTAAACAAATAAATATTTATGGACAATGATAGCAAACTAGACATATTGACTACAATTTGTAACAATGTAACGGTGAATTGTTATTCTATAAACTAAAACTGTGAAATATTTGAAAGCAGAATAATGTGCCGTCTGCATGGTGACAAAATAATTTAGATTCAAAGAAGCACCCTGTCCATGGCTCATTGGTATTTAAAATGTTTAGAAATGTATGACATCGCATAACTTTTTGTCATTTAATTGGCAACTGTAATTGCATTTGGGGAAATAAAACAATAACTGCAGGTGCACAGTACACGTGTGCCTGTGTACTTATAAAGCTCAATGTGATACGATGATGTTGTTAAAATTGGTAATTGTTTAAAATTCCGCAATAGCACTGGTGGAGATCAAACCCTGGACCCTCCTGTGCCGAGCCAGGCGCGAACGCATTACCACTGTGCCACGGCGGCTCAACTATCTCGTATTTTTTGGTTTGAGTACTTGCTCATTGTTTATAATATTTTGTCTTCTTCATAGTGTCAACATTACTTTACCTAAATTTTATTCATTTTAGTTTATCAACCCCTCTTTTTCTTGGACTAATTTGAAAGCAGTAAGAAAAGAAAATTCATTATCAAACGTCAGTTAAGTAGCTTTCAAGCTTAAATGTCGACTTGGGTACCTGTACACGTTATACCTGATATCAACTCCATCATGAAATGCTGTAGTATGTTGACAGAAATCCGAATCAATTTAGTAAAACCGTACAAACTCTATACCTCATGGAAGTTGTATGAATGATGAACAAGCTTTTTAATGTTAGTATCATAACATGATGAAAGGGACACTCCTACATCAAGAATATTATATTCTCCGAACATAAATACATGAACTTTCAATGAACGTAAAATGATTAATAAATACAATTTTAAAGAACGACATATTGTGTCGAGGGCCACTAGACAGTGCTACATGCCAAATATATAAGCTCTGTGACTTCCAGCTTTTGAGAAGAAGATCTGTTTAAGTTTTCCTTTCCGTTTCCATGGCTTTCAGAATTCTGCATGGTATGGAGTCTTTTGAACAAATTTGATTAAACCTCATGCAAAAAAAGGGACATTCCTGCCAAATTTCATCTTTAATTTTCTTAAAGTACTTAAACCTATGCTACATATATTATTTGAATAAATAGCTTTCTGTGACCAGTTTATTTCCAAAATTCAAACTTTTGAACAACGGCAGGTCAAGGGAAACCATGAAAATAGCCGTTGTCCACAAGTGACCTTTGTTCGGAGGTGGCCAGTTGTGATAGTTTCATCATACTAAACATTATTTATCAAGTTTCAGAATGACTTTGTATCGAATCTACAATGGCAGAAAGTTATCTACCTTAAAACGCAGGATTGAGTTATTTACCTTAAAAAACGCTTTAAAAAGCCAGAAACTGTGACGCTGATCACTTTTTCGAAACAGGAAACGATCATTGAATTAACGTGGATTACGTCCTTTTGCCTTGCCGATTGAGAATGAAAGAACAACGGCTTATTTACGAACAACAAAATGCTTGCGAACATTTCAGTGGCCGCTGTTCGCATCAAGGACCCGATGGCGTGATGCTTTTTAACTGGCCGCTGACCGCGGATGGCAGGTGACCGCTAGTCCCGGCCTTTTTCTTAGCAAATTGGAACGGGTGAATTCAGACTGGCCGTTGTCCGCAGGTGACCGCTAATAGCAGGTGACCGTTAGCACAAAGTTTTGTTTGTTTATCGCCGTACAATGGTGCACGGGTGAAACGAATGTCACATACGTTTAGCACAATCGCCGCAATAGTTCAAATCCTATAAATGTTGTTCCTTCTGTTTTCTATATAAAATATAATTATATCTTATCAGGATTTCAAATCTTTTAAGTTTTGCAAGACTTCTCATAATTTGAAGATGAATCAATATACAAACATAAATTTCGTTCCATTTGACACCGTAGTAGTTGATATGATTATAAGAAGTTTTATGATAAAGTACTTAGAGCTTGTTAAATGCATAAGAGTTACCATGTGCGTTTCTACTTTGTTTTAAATGTCTCCTACAGACAGTAAACGAATGAAAAGTTGTGAGGGACTTCACCGTTAAAGTCCCTTGATCACTTTGGATGTTTAATTGCGCACTTTCATTACCAAGAAAGAGGCCTTACCCACGTTAGTAACTGTTAGTTGTACAAACATTTATTTTTAAGGTTGCTTTTCAAAACCCTTGTTATAGATACTGTGCTTTTTAATAATTGCGTAAAAAAAGCTAGAAAAAACTTTATTCAGTATAACAACACTTCCTCGTGAAAAAGCGATATGAATACGAAAGAAAGAATTTTAGAGCAGAAAACAAATCTGTTTTTTTTCTATCATGCAGTTACTTCACTATTCTATTTATGATTACCCGGTATATTATAGATGATTATAGGGCTTTCATTGCCAGGTTGTCATTATTTTCTGATATTTCCCTTTGCCACAGCAGTAACTACTATCGAACTAACACATAATCTAAACTTTATGTCAACCAAAAACGAGGACACACTTCTTTATCAGCTCGGGAGACCAGAGACATGGTACGATGTGCTTTATCATAAACAGTCTGCATATTATCAAAGTCATACTCGAGATTGTGATAACTTATTTAAATAAATCGTTGACAGTTGAATGTATTAGATAGGCCCCAAGTTGCACACATGGTTTACCTGATCATACTGCTATTAAAGTCCCAGGATCACTTTTAATTGAATGATATTATAGTAAAATTAGAATGATATGATAATGAAAGAACCATGTTCTATTAACTCGAAAACAATGTTGACATATGCCTTTCTTTCGTATTCAAGCCGTTCTTTCTTACCGTTTGCAATATCATTGAAAACAATACTGTGTAATATTCATGTACTAATGCATTTACTTATCGATTGAAAAGGCAAGGTTAGGAGTGTTTTGGTACAAACACAGGTCATTTCCGCCGGTATGACATTATTCTTGGTAAAATAAGAGTTACTCGGAATTGTGCTACCGGGACTTTAAATCACATATTTCGAAATGTACTGCAGATTATCGCACGCTTCAGGATAGGAATAGACACACTATTAAAGTTATTTTACAAATGTACCGTTCCGAATGTCCATATTTGGTAATGATCAAGATTCAAGAATGATGATTAAAACACAGAAAATGCCTTGAAAACATGTAAAAATGAATTTAGCAAAAGACATAAATTGAAATAATTATTCGGAATTACCTAATCACGCACTTAACGAGAGCGAGCTTTTACGAGATAAAGTAGGTCAGGGGTGCGAGCGCTACTTTCATGTTGTACATGTTATAAACAGAGGCCTCGTACAGATAATAATTCTAATTAAATTTCAATACTTTATTCAATGACAGCTGTTGCAAATGAAAACAAATAGTGTGATAACATAGCAGTTCAGATACAATATGGGTCGGAAAGACTTCTGCTGTGCCGACGGATGTAACCATGACCGATCAAAGAGTGCAAACTGTAATGTTTACAAAATTCAAGATGATCCAAAATTAAGATTGGCATGGTTAACGAAGATATCTAGAGTTGTAAGACTTGTTAAAATGGTAAAACTGTCACTCAATCTTGGATACCAAGCAAATCAACAAAGTTTTGTGGTTGTCATTTTGAAAAACCCCCACCCATTCTGCAACTGGATTTTGCTACATGTATCTGTTCAGGTCAATTTTGCTTTCGCATGTAGGCCTACCAAATGCAAATTGTACATGAATATGATTATAAAAGATATCTTACAGATTAAACAAAAACATTCCTATGTTTTTCAATTGATTTTTTGTTTCGCAACTATAGCACAGTATTTTTCAGTGATATGTTACAATTTGAAAAGACTTACAGACATAAAAGGTACAAGTCGTGTCTTTTTACACATGCAAGTGTGTTATTTAAAAGAACCACACCGAGTGGCGGAATAACAAACTGTACTGGTGAATCTATTGGTTTATACAATGTATATATTCATGCAGTGTGATAATGATCTACACTTTTCACTGTCCAGTCAGTAAATCTTTAGTGAGGATAGCAATAACAACAAATGTTTATGTTGGTATTGAAAGAGGGAAATCTAGCATGGTAAAGGTCAATGTAATATAGATGGGAGACAGTAACCGAGCTAGTGCACTACTACCTGTACTGGTTTTGGAACCCATGGTACAGTGTTAAACTATGTGCTTGTATTACAAAATGTATATGTTGCGCTATATGCACTGGAAAATAATGTGCTCTACACATATTTTGCTCTTTATTTATTGATTCACTTGCAAGATATCTAGGTTCAGTGAAACAAACAACAACTTATTCTGTTATCCATTTTATTCATATAAAATGGTGGCAAGTTGTCTTACAGATTTAAAGTGTCATTGCTGTTTTAAAGGTCCATTACTAACACCAAATAAATTTTCTTTTTGACCTGGGTGGTCTTTTTGTTCTACTTTCGCTTTATTGAATGTTGTAAACACTCAGAAATATACTTTGCACATCATTGGAAGTTAAGTTCTTCAATTATAATTCAAAATAGGCATGCTTATATATGTTAAACCTATTTACAGCCTCTTTCTAGGAGATTTCTGGAAAATTACAAAGATATTTGAAAAACTGGAAAACCTAATTTCGGCATTATTTTGTTAAACTCAAATTTTCAACACAATATGGTCACATTCAATGAAGTATGTTATATTTTTCCTTCAGAGAAGACGCCTGCTACGATTTCAGATTTAAAAGAAAATTCGATTTGGTGTTAGTAATGGACCTTTAACCAAAAAGTATAAACAGTTTTATGCATGAAAAAAAATGTACACATTTTGTAAAAACGTTCAGCTGACGGCACCGATACACTATATCTTTATACTGGAATTCCAAAAGCGTTTCTAACACATTATAATTTGGTAGCATTTAATTTCCAAACTTGCAGAAATCCTTTACAGGAATTTAAACTTGAACATTTCCATTTGATGATTCGTTTAGTCATATGTTAATTTCAGACAGTTAGTAGAATATTGTATTTTCAACCCAAATCTGAAAGCGAGCAGCTTTAACACAATTTTGTAATTCACATGTAAATTTTCTTTTCATGAAACGTTAGTAGAGCTGAGAGACAGCGACTTTGAACTCACTGTGAATAACACACTAACATTCTCGAGTGACAGTGATGAAGATGACATGCAAGACATCCATCAAGTTAAGACTAAGAAAAGAATGCGTTGGTTCCACCGCTTTAGACCGTATACAAATGTAGCAAAAGACCTTCAACCGCAGGTGCAGGTCTGAAATCGGGTCTGTTACAACCAGACTAAGAAAATGTGCGGAGACTCAGGTTTGTGTCACTAAAAACAAATGGAGCTGAAGGTAGTAGGAGTTCTTCTAAACCCCTGTCAAAATCACAGACACCTGAAGTATTTAAAGTGACACCCTTTTTGCCAGGTCCAAACACAATTGGCAGGCATAATCTTATGACCATAGTACATTTAGGGTCAAATAGTAATCGTACATAAATTTTGTATTTGCCAGAAGCTTTATGATGTACAAAATACAAACGTTTGCAATTTGGAAATCATGACTAAGCCTAGGTTATCAACTCGTACATTTTTTCACACAATGTTACCGATGACTATCGACGAAGAAGATATTTATCTTTAAGGTGGGGACCATGACAGTATTCTCTGCTGCCGACATAATTCATTCACGAACACTGCCGATGACCAAAACATCGCAGCAGGAATACTGGTGGTCGACATATTTGACGGCTGGTTACCCGTTTCACAGTCTTTGTATCGGCACCGCAAGGCGTGCGAGAACCCTGAATAGTATTCACTCTGACGTCATTGAGCATACTCGTTTAAAAACAAATTTACCATTGCAACACAGCCCACTAGCCTACCGGCTGATACATGTACAACGGGTCGGTTTAGCCGTTTTGTACAGCTGTGCAACCTTTGTTGCTAACAAACTCGTATCAACATGTAAAACATATCATATGATCAAAGAGTTCTCCTTCACAAGATGATGTTTAACTTTGTTCTGCCAAGTGAAGTGAAAGCGAGCCACTGGCACCAGAGTACTAACCTGCACTGTAATTCTAAAAAAATACCCCAATTTTACCCAAAAAAATACCATTTCATGAAACAGTATATAGAACAGTGTATACGGGGGTTTGATTGAAAATGACTTTTTGACAATGTTTTGTGTTTGTTTTTCATGAAATGGTATTATTTTGGTAAAATTGGGGTATTTTGTTAAAATTACAGGGCAGTTTAGTACTCTGGTGCCAGTGTTATGGAGGCGATCAAAGCATGCATGTGTCTGTGTACCTTTTTTATACAAAAATGTCTAAACTATTATGTATAAACTAATATTCAACCCTCAACGACGCATACTTGACTGTGCCGACCAACTTATGAAAACGACTGGTATCTTTTTTACACGATCGTATAACAGCGTAGCCGGGTGCCAATAGTTTACTATTATTAGAAAGGACATAAACACTATCCCTAAGATGTGATAGAAGGAATAGAGTTGTTTCAAATCGTGTATTTATATATGTTCCGTACAACATGGGACAAGTATCAGATTGGGTGACGAGTTCACACCCCAAGCATCTGTGGATACGTTGTAATCTAATCACGAAGGCCGAAGGCCTGAGTGATTAATTACGAAGCATTTAAACGACACACAGTGATATACTAACCGGTATATCACTCAAAAGTAAAATTTATTTCCATTCTAATACGTTAATTTAAACCAAATAATGTTCGAAGGGGTACTATTTGATGAGCTTACAGGAAGTCGCTGCCTTGAACTTGTAGTATTCCGTGCATTCCTTGTATTTCATGAATTTCAAAGTTTCGCTATTAATTCTTTTTTACTCCTCAAATAAAACGCTATTCGACTTATTTTTGTGTTGCTGATATTGCTGGCGATACTGGAAGTGTAGAAAATGTTACTACGATTTGTTTTACATCACATGAATGCATTCACTAAAATAAAAAGAATCCAAGCGTATTAGCGCATGCACAGTTCCGGGCGCCTAGAGTGATATACTTGGTAGGTACAAAATGTATATCACGCTCAAATCTTTCTTTGTCTATATAGGAGAAAGTTTCAGTATTTTTATTTGTATACGTGCTTATTAGGTCCACCACCCTCGGGCGAAGTATATATGCCGTACGACACGTCTTGAGATTTTCAGTAGTGTTAGAATGAATATTTTAATACCAACAATATGACGCATTATGTGCATGGCTACTGAAAATTTGCAAAATTCAATTTCTTGTGCAATGTCATATACCGTTAATATTTAACGGTAAATTTCCTTCAATATTATATATTTGAATCCTTAAAAAGATATAAGTACTGAATATGGCAACTCTTGTGAAACATTGCTTATTTTTGGTATAATTCCTTAAAGGGACACTCCAGACATCTAGCGGAAAATATTCTCCAAACATAAATAATGTGTGCAACGAACGTATAAAGCAAATATAAATACAATTTCAAAGAGCAATGCCTCATTTTAGCACAAATAATCAACAAAGAAACCTTCTGTCATAAATCGCTATCCAACCATTAATTAAACAACAACAACAACTTTACATAGATTTTTGAATGTTTTTTCGGCATATATTTTAAAACGCTGATTTTACCAATGATGACTGGAATGTTTGGGAAATGTTTGAAGGAACTTTTAACAAACGGACGGACGACGGACATCACGCGATCACCTCACCTTGAGCACGTTGAGTTCGTATCTCTGATTTGGTCGCGTATAATAAACCTAACATCAAAAACCTGTACAATATATCAACATTCTAGTGTTCGTTTGTATCACAGATCGTAAATCTTTTAAGTGAAATAAAACAACTGAACTGATACACTAGTTCCGTTAATCTTTGAATTTAAAGATGTTTCTTAAACTTATCAAATACCCTTGTGATGCCCTTCTTCGTAGTTTGGGCAGACATTTGAAATGTTTATTTAACACGGCAATGCTCTTAAACAAACATGTCACTATATTTATTAGGTAAGCGATAACCTGGGGTTAGTTATCTCAAATCAATACAAAATGTTTTGAAGTTTATGAAAATCAAGGTCACTAAAAACATTTGCCTGCTCACGTTCATTAATCTCCCAGGGAATGACAGTCCTTAACATTTCGTATCCGTTCCGTACCACTTAAACCCCTTGAAAGATTTTCATGAAAAACTAGTCAAATGCTCTTTTTATCAAGATATAAACGTAGATAATTCATGTTCCAACCAAACCTGTTAATTTAAAAGGGCAAATACTTATTTAGGGGTCATTGTGGTTTTTTTTTGTCAAATGTTAATCACATCAAAGTGACGTGCAGAACTCATGTCCAAACCCAGCCTGCTCAATTTGACAAGGTGAAATATCGGGTTGTCGTTTTTGTTCCAAAACGCCTAAACTCCTGGAGAAATTTTGATGAAACATGTGCCATATGTTAATGTAACCAAGGCAACGAACTAATATTTCAGCTTTTATGAATTGTAAATAAATAGCAATAGAAAAAATAATATTACAAGAAACAAGATCTGTATTATCAAAAACATATAGTTTTATTTTCTTGAGCTAACGTTTCCAAACGATATAGATCGTCTGAAGACCCCCTCTAAATGTACAATACAGTGGTATAAACAATATAACTCGTGGATAATACAGTGGTCCACTGTTTTAATTAGCGGAAAAGATAATCATCAAAATGGGCATTGTATAGAATGGAAAAAACAATTGCTTAAACTTCAATGAATGCTTTTGAAACATAATAGTAAGGTGGGTTAATATGTTCGACTTGGATAAAATGTATTGAAATAAACTTATATAATAATTAATTAAAATTATATATTCCACTATTATACGCGGTTAATAGAGCCAACTGCAGTCATTAGAACTTAAGGTGGTGTTTATTTTCTGTAAGAGTATCAATCAACCCTAAATGTATTTCTGAATAATTTGATGGTCACTTTCAATGACAAATGTCCAACAAAGCGCACTGAGATAAAGTGTGTGTTGTATTATAGTGCATTTGTAACAATTATGTACACAATCATATACTGTGATTCGTTAATTTTGAAGCCTTTTTGAATCATATAGCGGATTACTAGTAATACATGGAAATAATTAGGAACAACAAATGTATATTCATGTAAGGACAAGAGTTGTGCATGTTATACACAAACATATACTGTGCCGGATGAATACATGAACATAAATGAGAGAACGTGTCCTATTTCAAAGACAGCCCTTGTTTTAGCATGCCCGGTGTACAGGAAATACCGAAATACCATTAGTTATAAAAGTGGAGGAGCAGGGGATCGAAGCTGCGATTACAGGATAACAAGTCCAGCGCGTTAACACTGGAACACGGGTCGGCTCCTGAACACAGGGGTCATTTTTTATATTGTATGACTCTCTGTGGTTAAATCCGCATGCGTAGCACATTAATATGTTTACTTTTAAACTTATAATCTAACACATCTTAAACCAATAGTTTCAAGTGCCGTTTGCACATGAATGTCTTAAACCGCAGTTTTTAATATATATACTAATTTATGTATTCTCGATTGCGAAACAAGTTCTTACAACTTAGATTAATGAGAGAGAGAGAGAGAGAGAGAGAGAGAGAGAGAGAGAGAGAGAGAGAGAGAGAGAGAGAGAGAGAGAGAGAGAGAGAGAGAGAGAGAGAGGGGGAGAGAGAGAGAGAGAGAGAGAGGGGGGGGCTGTAAATAGGTTGTACATGAATCAGGATGCCTTTTTTAATTATGGTTGAAATAACTTTATTTCCAATGACGTGCAACATATATCTCTGACTGTTAACAACATGCAATGAAGTGAAAGTAGGCCAAAAAGACCACCACGGCCAATCTAAGGAAGTACAAAAACATTCACTTGTTTTTCTGCAGCATTATTTCAAACAGGGAAATACTCCACTGCTATTGTAAAAGTGTGGAAGCCAGTTTCAAAATGTATTTCCCTGTTACAATTCCAGATTTAAAAGAAATTTCGATTTGGTCTTAATCATGGACCTTTAAGTACATGGGTGATGATATTTGACTTCCTCAAATACAGTTATGCGTAATGAACGGATAAAGAAAATGAGTCTATTATACTACACTAGACACACCTGTGAAACGGTACTTTTACCACGAGTCAAAAGAAAAAGAAATGCGATTATAATTACAGGTACATTTACATGTTTTTCAAAATTGTGTGCTTTCTCTTCAACCAGATAACCTTTAAGGTGCTTTATTGTATGGCTAAAACTGATACTAGTTATATTGATCGATATTTGTAATAAATCCCGATATTTACTGGATTATGGAAACATCTATTTATTTGAACAAAACCAAGCCAAGATATGTTATCAGCGTTCGGTACTTGAACGGACAATTTCATCGTTTATCTGTCACGTGTGAGATATACGAGGGGTGATCAAGAATTAACCGGAATGTTTCTTTTACTACTACATAGGTTACAATAGCAAATAAAAGTCGCACAATTCGATGTTCAATCTCTTTTCGACCATCCCTGTCAAGTTCGTTCCATTTGTACAAAAAACATTCCATGTACATACTAGTAGTGTGACTGTAAGGCGGGAAGTGTCAACGAACTCAGACTGACATTTGCTGGCGTTATGCTCTGTAAACTATTTTTTTAAATTTATCAACACGCGGTACATATGTACTTTTTTTTAAACGGTTCTAGAAATGTGCAATATATGATACAATGATACAATGTTCCATAACTACAATGTATACGCAGCTTGACCACAAATATCCGGCATATTGAACCGCTTGTCGCTATCAACAGCCTTGAATGATTACTAAAGCAACGTTGTGTCCGACAAACTCTAACAGATAGGCTCTGTCGCATCTACTTAAAGGACTGTGCAATTTCTAAATCCGTTTCGCTGATTGGACTGGAATTACTTAGTAAAGGGACACAGTCTATTTTGCAGATGTCTTTTTATCATCTCTAACGTTTTAGTAGTTGAGTACCCACGCATTTTCAGTGATTCTTACAACGTTATATTTGGCAATTCTTCGCAACTTTTTGTAAAGGCCTACTGTTTTGTTCTGACAGAAACGAGATTGGCGTTGGTATTTCTTTTTAAATGATGTATGTGACATCAGGTAATGACATTGACGCGTCGCACCCAAAATTCAACATCCAAAACGCAAGAAATGTACTGCAACTTAACGCATTACTGATTATTCATGTTACCATAGAAACGCTGAACATTGCTTTCCGTGTTTCTGAGAAAATTATTATTTTGTGAAAAATTGTATGACGAATTAAAGATTATATATACACCATGTACATGTACGACAAATTTAATTAAATTATTGGGTAATTAAAGAAATATAGCAACAAACCGGTTACTTCTTGACTACCCCTCGTACTCCGCACAGTCAAAAGTTTAGCCACTCACACTCTACCAAATTTACAATTTAATTAAATATTCAAAATTTACCACTGATGTCAAAATATCGAGGTAACAGTGATATGTTAAGTAGTATTTTACGAAAGCAAATAATCAAGTACAAACTAATAAATCTGATAAGATTGTCAGACGGTAAATTGTTTTAAAGGATTTTGTTCAATATTTACTACACTTATACAGTATAGAGAAAAGAGGGACGATAACAGCATATTTGTATTGCTTATGTTACATATATACATGTATCACTGTGGCGATATTTACTACGTGATTATTGTTTATATTCCAAACCATCAAAATATATTAGATTTGTTAAAAGAAACACAACACAAACAGAAGAAACAATACTTTACTGATCAGTGGTGTTTATTTGAATTGTCGCTCCATTTAATACTCATAAAATCAGTCTCAGCAAATGGGATAACAAACGTTTGTTTAAGCGGAAGTCATGAAATGTAGAACATTGCTGAATTTATAATATTCATATTGGTTTTTGGCAGTTTTTGCACATTCAATATCTATTACAAATGTATGCCTGCCGATGATTTGAAGGTGTTGAATTTCTGAAATGTCTTATTAATGAATAATATATTCATGCAGTTTACATACGTTCAGATCCACAACGCCGAGACCAACAGTAAAATTTTACGGTTTATGGTGTCTATCTGAATCCTGTGATCTGCAATTTGATTTTAAGACTGCAGCTCTGTTATGCCACTGCGATACTGCGGTATGTAACAATTGACTTAGATGCAAAGCACTATTATTGCACGGCCCATCAGGGCCGGGCATATAGTAGTGGCTTAAGAATGTGCCATGGATTCGGATTTGACCATTTTTTTCCTTTCGAGTCATATTTTTCTGTAAAATTGCGTTCTTCACTCGAAAAGTAAAATTCTCATTACAATTCTCACGTGTTAATCGCCACAAAAATGAAATTGTTATTATTTCATTGCCGTTTGGTGGATTATTTGCTGCTTGGTGGATCATATATTTGCACTTCGAATCGGATTTGATCCTTTCAGCCTTTCAAGTTATTCGCGCATGCCTATTGAAAATTATGTCATTCTTGCTTTACACATCACGTCACCTGTTTACGTAGTGAAATTTGGAAAAGTGGATTCTGTAAAGGTTAGTTATTACCAACAATTTATTATGTTTTTGTTATCAATGCATTTTGAGTGTTAAGGTAATATGTCCAAAACAAAATGGACACCAGTGAAAAAATGATGCTATCACTAAAATGTAGTCTGGTGGTCTTTTGACATAATACACAACCAAATAACTGTTATATAAGCTTTCAAAACCTGTATTAGTGTGTGTTGTGGCAAATGTTGTTTACAAATGTCATTTCAGTTCTTAGGCAACTTACATGAAAAATATCCAATTTTTGTGCAAGTTTCCTGACAAAGTCAAATGATGAAATCCTTCCTACTGGCACTAATTTACTAGTCCAATGTCTCCTCTAGATGCTCGACCATAGAAATAGTTGAACAGTTCTTTCAATCTTACACATCAACAGTTTATAACACATCACTAAATTTGGAAGTCCACATGCTACAGCTTATGGCTTAAGGTGAAGCACTATTGTCTTTAGTGGGTGGGGTGTATGTTTTTTCAATTTTTAATTTTTCCTTTAATATAAATTGTGTTTCTTTCGGTCGGGATGTCATAACATTGTAGCATACTGACACTAATAATTCTTGTAAAGAGAACTATAAACTAGTACATTATTATGCAGGAGGGATACATTTTGAAACTTATTCTTGCTAGTTGACGAACAAAGACTCAGGTTCAGTGGAAATAAAGAAATTTAAACACAGTCTTTACCATGATCAACATACTCTTGTTTCATTTTTCTGTATCAAATACATAATTTGGAAAATATATGTAAAGACAATAGGAGCGTCTTGCAGTATTTTATATGACTTGGTAAACAAAATTATTTACAAAAAGAGTATGTTCATAATGGTAAAAACTATGTTTTAGTTTGTTTATTTCAACTGAATCTGTCACAAAGTCTTTGTTCGTCAACTAGCAAGAATATGTTTCAAAATGTATCCCTCCTGCATAATAAAACACTTATTTATAGTTCTCTTTACATGAATTCCTAGTGTCAGTATACTACAATATAGTGACATCCCGACCAAAAGAAACACAGTTTATATTAAAGGAAAAAATAAAAATTGAAAAAACATACACCCCACCCACTAAAGACAATAGTGTTCTACCTTAAACCATAAGCTGTAGCATGTGGGTTTCCAAATTTAGTGATGTGTTATAAACTGTTGATGTGTAAGATTGAAAGAACTGCTCAACTGTTTCTATGGTCGAGCATCTGGAGGAGACATTAAACTAGTAAATTTGTGCCAGTTTGAAGAATTTCATCAATTGACTTTGTCAGGAAACTTGCACAAAAATTGTATATTTTTCATGTAAGTAACCCAAGAACTGAAATGACATTTATAAACAATATTTGCCACAACGCACACTAATACAGGTTTTGAAAGCTTATTTAACAGTACTTTTGTTGTGTATCATGTCAAAAGACCACCAGCCCACCTTTTAGTGATAGCATCATTTTTTCGCTGGTGTCCATTTTGTTTCGGACATATTACCTTAATTCACATGCGTTGTTTGATATTGTAGACTAAACTAAAGTTTTAGCAAGTCGCCCAAAGTGATGACTTACTTATAAATTGACAAAAATAAGTAGGACGATTGTGAAGACGTTTTGCTCAGTTACGGATTTTATAGGATTATATAACTAACTTTTTGTCAAGCCGACATTTTGATGTATGTTATTAATGCGTATAAATTGAAGTTCTTCAAGACGTAAAATGTAAACAATAGACCATGTGACTTTTGGCGCGAATTTACAACACATAACGGTGTACATATGCTACTACACTCGACAGGTGGCGCTGTCCAAGGTTTTTCCAATTATTAAGCGAGCTATTTTTAAACATTCTAGTGTCATGTACAGTTCTTCATGTTCTACTAGTCGAAATATTAGAACGTTTGGGACAGCGTGATAACTTTTTATGTTCAACCCATCTGAAGTTTCCGACATGTATGTTGATGTTTAATTTATTGGAGTAAGTAAATTTGACCAGTATTCTATGACATTTTTTTGAACATTATTGTTTTCTAACAATCAATGTGCAGTTGACAATAGAGTTAGTGTACACTTTTCATGAAAAATTAACTATTTACTCAAAAGAGCTCAAGAATCAAAACATTAACTGTACTGATCATAAAGAATGAACATTCTTTCACATTTTTTTTCTACTTTCACTTTCTTCTATAATGACGTCATACCATTGGTCCGCTTGATTATAAACATCTAAAATGTGACCAGTTCACCTTAAATAGTGGACCCGGTTTCGCACACCCTGCTATTTTTAGAACGACGGATCAGTTATCAAAACAAGTTGATGAAAAAGAAGGAATAACATCTTAAAGCTTGTAAAATTGATAATATTTCACATTTTCTGTCTATTTTGTATATATAGAGACTACAAGGAATACCTCACTAGTCACCATCTGCAAATTTATGCAATGGCTTTAACATGCTGTAGAGACTTGTAAACATGTCGGAAACTTCAGCATAGAGTCAATGGACTGTCCGTGTAAATGAAATTACTCGATTGAATATTTCACTATCCGAAAATATGAAAAATGCTAAATCAAGTTCAGCTCTATGTTGGGAGAGCAAGAAAAACCACTGATTTGTCACATTATTCTATGTAACAAACATGACAAAACTTGCAGATTCGCTGGATTATAGATTGAAGTAGATGACTGTTGCATTTCAGTTGTGAAAATTGCCACTTGCATTGATATTTTAAATATTTTTGCAACTAAACCAGTGGCCTCGGTATGATTTTTTTATGTTTACGTCTACTTTTTCCAAAGCAAGGCCCAGAAACAGGATCCTTCAGATGTCATTTTCGTCTGAGTCTACCCAAATCCCATAAAAATAAAACAAAAACAAGCCAAAATCAACAACAGTTTATTCAGAATTTACATAGAACTAGAAGGTGTGCGAAACCGCGTCCTGTGCGAAATCGGGTACACTGACTCTAGTCCTAAATGTAAGACCTGACATAACTCATATCACTTTTTAAGTTCATTTTAATTGATATTTTACATTTTTTATTTTTCATGTTATGTCAGGTCTTAACGCTAAACCGGAATAACGTATAGCACAAGAAAATATAGCTTTAGATCTCGATTTTGATCTAAAGGTTTTCTGACAAAAACAGCTCAAAGTTTTACACCAAGTGTGAAGAAAAATAATAATAATAATAAAAATAATAATCTTTGTGACAGCAATTAAAATTAATATTTACCCTAATTGTAGTTACTAATCCGATTTAATTAAAAATCCAGTATGCAGCCCGTTAAAGCTTTGAATAGAGGCACGGTAATAACCAAGGGTATTCCTGGTATAAACATGATTTGCATATCAGAAACATTTCTTGGACGAAATTTACCCTTTCAAATAATAAATGGTATTGCCCAAATTGAATGATGGACATGTTTATTTTAAAGACGTAGCTGTTTAAGGCTTAATGTAATTCATTTTTGCGTAAGCATTTAACAAAGCTGGATGCTATGATATTACTTTATAAACCTGTGCTTAATACTTGAAACTGTGCTGTCTTGAGGTGTTCTAATTTAAATGGTTCGGTATTTCATTTCCTTTGATCTAATTTTGTTTTGCTTATAGCATAATTAACTTTTCCTTTTTAAGGAACAATGGAAGTGCTGCCATTGGAACAAGCATTACAAAGAGAACAAGACATTTCTGTGTGTGTAGCAGTAAAAGTAATTTCAGTTGGAGATGTAGTAACTTACAAAAATAAAACAGCAAATGAGAGAAAATATGTTGTCATAACAGTAGCTGATTCCACTGCTTACACTTCTGTTAGAAATTACCAAATGAAGAGCATGACCCAGATTCAAATTGGGGTCACTGTTATGCTAGATGGTGTTGTATCCGCAAGTTTGGTGACAATCCCTTGTGGATGATAAGCTCTACCAAAGTGTCATCATGGGCACCGATAGATGTGCCACAGTCTATTATAGACAAGGCCTCTGAAGAAAAACCTGCAAGTAGCAAGCAGGCAGTAACAGCTCTCACTGATGCTTTGAAGGCCAGTACTTCATTAGAAATTGTAGCAAAGGTTGTTCAGGTTTGTGCTTTGTTTTATCATTTAGTACTCTTTGAGCCTTGAAGATTTTTTGGGACAGTAAATAAGCTGGCCAAAAAATAATAACAAACTAAAACAAAGTAAAAATATTGTTATTTTGTGTTGAAATTAGTATATGGCATTATTAACATCTTTAATGTTATATTTCGAAATTCACTGTATCACAATACATTACTCTGGCGATATTAGTAAGGTCTGTTTCACCATACAAAAAAACACAGTGAAAAGTAGAAACATTGAATAAAGACTTTCATACAATCAATATTAAAAATAGTAACTAAACAAATGTATCACTTATAACAGTTTCTTCAACTTTAAAGCAACATTTCAAGTACTTTCCAAATAAAGTATCTTTAAACTTTTTCGGTTTGTCAGATGAATGCTTCCTTGTGGTACTCCATTTTTATCGCAATATGTACCGTATCCTTGCACCTGTATCCTGATATGTATTGTATTGTGTGAGTAACATAATGTTACACCCAGGAATAACAGCTGTATATCTATAAGATTGTTTCCATTTTTATATTCAGACATCACCGTTAAAATACAAACAAAATGGGGAGCTGCCGATCAAGTTCCTAGGACTGAAAGACAGTGAAAAGACACAAACTGTAAAAATGGCACTGTTTGCGGATGACGCAATAAAGAGTTATGAGATTGGTGATGTTATCAGCATCACAGAAGCATACCGCTGGAAAGAGAGTTCAACATTGTCGACTAAAAAAACATCCAAAGTTGAAGTAAGTACAGTTAAACCTGCCCAAGCGGTCATCTCTATTAAGCAGCCACTTGCCTCAAGCAGCCAGTCAGCTTACTTCCCACATTGACTTTCTGTTCTAATTTCAACCTGTCTTAAGCAGCCACTTACTTTAAGCAGCCAGATTATGTTGCTCCCTTGGCTGGCTCCTTAACACAGGTTTGACTATTCATTTCTCATCTCTCGCAAATATTTTCAATGAAAATGTATTTTCTTTTTCAAAGACTTTGCTTTCATGTTTTTGATCTTTTCATAAAATTTTATGACAAAAAATAACTTATCAACAAAATATACTCATCTGGTCAATGTTTGCGCTTCTTGCTCCATTTAAATTTGTCTTTTTCATATGACTGTGTTGGGAGTCATGTCCTATGTTTAAAGCTTTATGAAATTATATTATAGTGACAACACACTTGAAAGTTTAACATTCTGCTCGATGTTTTAAAAAACAATTTATGCCTATACCAATGTTTAGATATTTGATAAACCTAAACACTGAAAGCAAAAAATATTTTTTCAAAATCAGTTGCTCTCATAATTTTACACTGCAAGAAAAACTATATTTACACCAGTACATTTAACCATCAGGAAACATTTAATTGTACATTAATCATATTTCCCTCTTCAGTTTCTGCCACCAGGATCTCTGATGTTTGAGCTCAGAGATGAAGATTGTATGAAGGATGCTGATTTTGATCAAGATGGCCTGTCTACACAGGAACCAAAAGAAATAACAGTCATGGGAATAACCTCTGCCCACAAGTACCAGTGCTGCCCTAAGTCAGGTACACTTTAGTTTTATTGCCAATACTATGCAAGTTTTCAATTTCCTGATTTTCTTTTCATGTAGACATATTTCCTATATGCAAAATCATGTGCATTTACCGTTGTTGGAGCATTATCTCCCAAACAGTTTCAATTTATACTTCATAAGGGTGTGCTTGCAATACTGTACCTGCCACTGAGTATACTTCACTACTTTGAAACAGTAAAAATAAATTTTATTATACTGATGTATATCTTTACTTATCTGAAAAGTATTTTGTTCATATTTTACTTGATCATTCTATTTCATATTTTACTTGATCATTCTATTTCATATTTTACTTCAACATTCTATTTCATATTTTACTTGAACATTCTATTTCATATTTTACTTGATCATTCTATTTCATATTTTACTTCAACATTCTATTCCAGAATGCAGATACAAAAAACTAGACAGTGGGAAGTGCCCATTATGTAATGGCGAATCACTTACACAAACCAAATTCTACTGCACTGCTGTTGTGATTGTTTGCTGCGATGGCAGTTACTCCCAGCACAAAGTATTCCAGTCTGACCTTAAATCTTTAGTGGACTTTAACATAGATGCTATTGGTCCAGACCCTGCATTGCGAGATTTCCTCTCTTCTAAGCTTCCTCTGAATGCGAGAGCTACATTCCAACATGGCAAGCTCAATGTAATAGTCAGCAAACGACCTATAGACATTTAAACACTGTTTCACTGCCAAAGACACAATTTCTTTGTTACAAACTTTCATGGTTTTTATTGGTTTCCCATGTTTTTTTTGCATGTTTGATTTAAAAAAAAGATTTCAAACTTTTCCATGTACATAATTGACAACCAGTTCTGAAAAAATCCTCTGCATATTCATAAGCTTTTAAAGAGTACAGTTCCACTCCTACTTAAGAAACTATGAAATTAAATGTTTTCCAATAGTGCAACAACACTATAACCTAACAATAGTTTTCACAACATGACTATTATTGCACTAGGATTAGTACATGATACCTGTTTTGTTTTATACTTATGGCCAATCATTTGTAAATTTTTATTTTAAACTTTGCATCCTTTTATAGGAGAAAAAACAAGTAATTTCAGTTTTGTCCACATTTTGTTTCAAAAATTTACATTTTTCTATTGTGTTATTAAAAATGTTGAAATATTTTCTATTAGGTACTATCAAAGATACCTTTAAATTTTAACACACTTTGCATGCATTAAACATTATTGTGTCTATTTTGCATTTTTAACTTTGCCTTTTTGTAGAGGAGAAGACTGAACAAAGCATCACAATTCTGTAAAGAAATTTGTTTAGATAATTAACTTTTCCCAGTTTTGTACTTTAAAATAATACAACTTCTGCTATCGGGTAATAACAAAGATACCCTTCAGTAAACATAAGTGTGCCTTATTCTACATATTTCCTTGATTATATGATGCTATTATTTCAATGTTTTGCACTGCCAATAGCAGTGGTATCCATTCATTTGTAAACTTTTGATTTAAACTTAGCATTCTTGTTGAACAGAAGAATAAACAAGCCATCACAGTTCTGTACAGATTTTTCTAAAAATAACATTTCTGAATAAAACATTATGGTGTCTTTTTAGCTCACCTGTCACAAAGTGACAAGGTGAGCTTTTGTGATCGTAATTCGTCCGGCGTCCGTCCGGCGTCCGTCCGTCCGTAAACTTTTACTTTAAACAACATCTCCTCATAAACCGCTGAGCCAATTTCATCCAAACTTTACAGGAATGTTCCTTGAGTGGTCCCCTTTGAAAATGCTTCAAAGAATTGAATTCCACGCAGAACTCTGGTTGCCATGGCAACGGGAAGGAAAAACTTAAAAAATCTTCTTCTCCAAAACCACAAGGCATAGAGCCTTTATATTTGGTATATAGCATCATCTAGTGGTCCTCTACCAAAATTGTTCAAACTATCCCCCTGGGGTCAAAAATGGCCCCGCCCCGGGGGTCACTTGTTTTACATAGACTTATATAGGGAAAACTTTAAAAATCTTCTTCTCCAAAACCACAAGGCCTAGAACCTTGATATTTGGTATGTGTCATCATGTAGTGGTCCTCTACAAAAGTTGTTCAAATTATTCTCCTGGGGTCAAAAATGGCCCCGCCCCGGAGGTCACTAGTTTTATTACATAGTGTTACATAGTAAATCTAGTAACACATGTTGTACAAATCTATGCGAAGAAGAGAGGACATATTTTTTTGCACATGTTGGTTGGTCGGTCGGTAACCTTTTCGTTTCCGATAATAACTTGAGAACGCCTTGACCTACCTTCCTCAAACTGGAACCCTATTGATTTTGGGTACACTGGGTCAAAGGTCAAGGTCACTGGAAAACTTGGGGGGCTTAATGTTTTACAAACATCTATGATTTTTCCTCAGCCAAATTGAAGTTAGGATCCTTGGCTTAGTGAAATTTAAAAACACACATAATGCCCTTGTGTTGCATATACCTTTAAAAAAACTCCACCTACCTAAGAAACAACATACACATATTGTCCTTTTTGTAAACTTGTGCACTTAGGTTTTTTTCCCACTTTGCAAGATTAGACTTGAGACCCTTGACTTTGTCAAAACACTGTACCAATGTATGTTAATTGTATACTTGGCCTAAAGTGATAAAACTTTACACACTTGTTTGATAGCCCATGAGGTTTTGCACCAGGTGTTCTCTTTGGGATTTACTCAACTAGGCCACAGTGTGCTAATTGCATAAGAGTAAAATACACATTTAGTTCTTTACAGTTTGTGTTATACAATTTTGCATGTATGTTTCACTTAGGAGTAATAAAACCATGTACAGTATCAGGGTTAGTGTACACTTGTCTGGTATATGGATAAATACGTAATGTAAGCAATTATTTTAATGCTTGCAATTACAATATTCTCCTATATTGATATTTTCTAATATTTCAGAAACGGGATACAATGTACTTCATTGTTTTTAAAAGTGTTCAAAGCAGGTTAATGCCTTGCATACTGCAGTTTTAACATTACTTGTATTAGGCTTAAAATAATAATTTGTTCCAGTAACATGCTAAAACAATTTACAATAGGTAGCTTGGTAAATTTAACTTTTTTCTTTTTAAAAAAGACTTTCAAAAGTGATTTTTGAATACAGAAATAAATACAAATAAGTGTAATGCATTTAGAGCGCCAAAAGATTTACACAACTAGCCATGTTTAAAATGTTAAACAGTGCATTTTTTCAACGTCTTGTGAAACAGTTAAAAGCATTCTCCAATGCCACAAAAATATTTATAATCTAGCCTTCATTTAAGTATGTAACTCATGTTAAAATATTACTAGCACTGTTTTATTTTAGCGCAGTTTTCCATAGATATTAAAATAAACAATTAAACACTTTATTAACAACATTGTTTCTTCAACACAAACTCTTTCATAGTTCTTAGAGTTCAGTTTGTGTAACACAGCTTATTTACCTTGTTTAATAAAGAAATTACCAGTGCAGATTCTTTTGTTATTTTGAATATCCCTCATTATTGCATAATGCCACTGACCATTTTCTATCGATTTGCTCAATTAAGAATGGTACTTTAAGAACACCATTCATAAAAATTTGAATATTTATAAACAGGAACATCTATAAATTCTGAAATACATCTTCACTGATACAAGACAATATCACAAACATCTGTTGTTCTTTCGGCCGTGCAACCATCTCTTTGCTGCATCTTGCAGCAATTTTTTACTTGTCTTATATAGTAGATTGTCAAGATGAGGCATGATTTGCCCTTTTTCCATTTTTGTTTTGTTTTATATTACAAAATCTGCTGGCATTCCATATAACACACGAAGAAAAATCTTGAATTTTCTTTCTGCAGAAGGCTAGCAAGAAAACTGTTTCAAACGAGAACTGTCACTGAAGGTGTTTAATAACCCCGTCATGCCGTTGATACAGGACTGGCTATATGCATACCTAAAAGACTGCTTCCTCTAAAATATTCCCTTTACATCCAGTGATTGCTGAGAAATATCCTGACAAAAATATATACCTATGAACATATCAAAGGGCTGAAACTCGGAAAAAGAGTGCACGGACGGACGCACGAAATGACCGACTATTTGACTCCAGTATACCTGCCTTAAACTTCGGAGGCACTGGTGGGCACGCTGATTGACTGAGAGACCAAAGGCGTCTATACAATAACAGTTCAGTGACTGTGGAAATTTCTATATTCTCAAAATACATAGTTCTAGCCTTACTTTTGGTAGTACATGTATGAGCGCATAGCAATTTTTTCTGCGCACATATATTTCGTGTCTCCCAATTATAAATAACTCTATCTCTTATTACAATTTTGAAATTTCCTCGTACAAGTTTATGGAAAAAGCACGTGAATATTGGTGTAACGTTTTCAACGTCAATGGCGTCCAATGTAAACGACGGCGAATCTCCACAGAAGAAAATAAAAACCGGCATCTTCACGAAACAACGTCACTGTTTCAAAAACCCTTGAAAAATCGCGAGGGTGACTTTTTCGGCGCAGCCGTATTAAGCTCGGTTTTGCCTGGAAGTTCGTAACCTTTCAATTACATGTACCAATGAAATGACGAGTAGAATGTATGTATAGCATTATTTGAAATGAGAACAACCGAAAAAGACCGAATAAGTCTGAACAAGACAGAAAAGGGACCGAAAAACAGTTTATGCAGACCGAAAACAACTTCTTTTTTTTCAAAAGAGAGTGTATATTTTATAATTTAAGTTTAAAATAAATGAAGGAATTTGTAAATAGTCAATCACAACTAGTTGTTTTTGGTAGGCAGTATTTGTTTTTATATCTTTTTTTTTGGTAATTTTACCTGATTTGTATTACGATAATTTCAAATTTCTTCATTTATCCACGGACTTATATATATTGAGAATAAGAATAGACAATTAAATATTCTTGCGTTTTCAGTTTTTCTTGAATGGGTTAATAATTGAAGTACGTGTATAATTCATAACTATCAACATAATATGTTGTTATAACCTACATGTATTATGCGACAATATTGAACTGGCACTGAGTGTCTCATGAATATTTCGTATGTGGTCGGTAATCTTCGGATGAAAATATAACAAGCGATTGATATAAAATACCAATTGCGTACTGTACTAGATATCGAATTCCGCAATGGTGTAGTGAATCAGGCATTTGACTACCAATCCAGCGTATGCAGGTTCGAGTGTTGCTACATTTTTTTTTCTAATCGTTTCATTGCATTAAAATGTATTCACTACTTTCTTTGTTCATCACGGGGTTTCAAGATTTTTTAAGTAACTATCTGAGAATTCGTTCTCCGTCGTCCTGCATACATTTGTGTATAGAACTGAAAAATGTCGACGAGCAAATTATCAAAACAACTACGCTCTAAAGATAAGACTGCCTTGGCTAATATATCGAATGATTTTGAAGATAACCCAGGGACAGACGGAAAAACATTCATTCAACAGACGATGTAATTTTATGTAATTCCTGAAATGCCTTTAATATCAATAATAAGTATTAATACATTAAAAAATCACAGA
>JAFMSR010000009.1:22791231-22826635 GCA_022818135.1 Saxidomus purpurata
CATGAATTTTATGAACACAAAAAATAATGGACTTGAATATTATGAGAGTAGACTAGAAACCTTTAATTTATATCCAAAGCAGTTATTACCCCACAAACACCAGTTAGCTAGAGCTGGATTTTACTACACCAACGAGGCAGATGTTGTATTTTTTTTTGTTGCGGTGTTAGAATTGGTTCATGGGAGAGGTATGACAACGCGTGGTGGGAGCATTTGAAGTGGTCACCTAACTGTGAATATCTTAAAGTGGTGGGGGTGGAAATATCACCACCTCCAGCTGGATTTGGTGCCTTTATTACATCCTCCTAATGAGCTTTTATTAGACAATTATTTACTAGAGAAACATTTTTCTTGACTTTCTTTTACAATATGGATTTGAGATTGTATGATCCATATGACACCATGTTTGATTCATTTTTTAATGAACAAGGGGACAGACTACCTTGGGTGCGAGATGATATGGAAGTATTAACCACATATTGGAATGCACTGCAAAGTCATAGATTTATGTTAGACTTGTTGCGGAGTTATCCGAATAGGTATATAACAGTAACAAGAAGATATCAAAGAGGTGATCATTGGAATATAGAACACTGTCATTTTATACCTTTATTGATGGAATATCAACTTAGTGACTTGGAAGATTTTATACCCAGACAGTAGTCGTGATATATGTTGAGTGAACATAAGGCCTATAAATGAGTTTTGAAAGAAACTTTCGTGAGAAAACTTTACTTTCTTTTAAATACTGTTGCACTTGTTTTTTAAAAACAGTTCATCATATAATTACTAGATCATATTTTGGGCAAGGACCAGCTTTTGATACAGGTTGGCAGTGTATGCATTGTGGACATACTTTATGGAATGAATATCATCGATACAACCTTTAGGATTCTTTTATCGTTGCAAATATTTAGTCGGAGGGTAACCTGTTATGAACCGATCAAAAGTGTTTCAAGAATTAAACTATTTGATAACCTTAGGACATTCAAATGGTCGGACTCAACGTCAGTTAATTCAAAATTTAAGTTCGACACAAATAGATGCTATTAGTGAAATCGTGAAAAGACTATCTAGACAATCTATCATTGTCTTACACCGAGACTTCCTTATATTTGAACATCATAGACAGATCATTAGGACTTTAGCTTCCAACCAAGTCAACAGACGAAGGAAAAAGAATCTTTTAATAAGATATCATTCATTGCTTGTAAGAATACTTGGGGATCATTACATTTATCAAACTATAGCGGCAGAAATAAGGGACTACATTATACAGACAGGAGAGGAATAAAGTAAACATAAACTGCAAAACACTCTAAAAGCATGGCACAAGCGCAGCTGCTATTTACAGAAGACTCGTTGGGTTATTTAAGAGACTGTGGTTTTGAGAGTGTGAATTGGTGTCCATTATCGAAACAGGTTTATTGTACATTAGACGATAAACATTTTCTAACTATTAAGAGGAAACGGAATAAAACTGTAATTCTTTTAGGGAAAGGAAAATCACGACTGTCTTTAAACATAAAACAGTTCGAATCTTTATGTGATTTAAAGGAAAGTATCCTTTTGCTTTCTTCATTTCTAGAAGGACAACCAAAATGACAGATTGTGTTTCTTCTCGTTTGGAGTTTAACTCCCCCGATTTAAAGTTTTATGAAAATAGACTACACACGTTCAAATCCTGGTCTGAACAAATTCAACCGGACAAGTACCAATTGGCATCTGCTGGCTTTTATTATACAGATAGAGGAGATATTGTGCAGTGTTTTTCATGTTCTTTAAGGTTGAATAAATGGAAAAAGGAAGATGATCCAATCAAAGAACACAGATTACATTCAAAACAATGTTTATTTTTGAAAATGGTTGGACAATCAAATCGATCTGAGAGTTCTTTTCTTGTTGACGAGGATCTAAGATGGAGTCCACAGAACAGTTCCTTTGTTTGGTGGTAAACCGTGCTGAAATAAAATTTGAAATTTTGAAATGACCGTTGACATTTTGCTATGTATATATAGCTCAAGAACTTGAATAGTTAAATCATTTGTGTTTTGACACTGCTTGCATAAACATGTCTAATCTCAGACTCGAAATCAACCAGATGGACTCTATGTTTGAGAGTGATAATCAAGCACGAAGCGACTCTATGATTACCAACTTTGATAAGACAGAGTTTGAAAAAATGGATGATACACGATATAACGTTCCAATGGATCATTGCACATCTTCTACAACATGCGTTTTGTTAATGAACTCTTATTTTGACTTTATTTATGCAAAAGCATTACTTGGAGTGAAATATACAGTGATAAAGAAGAACTGTTATGGATGTCTAATAGATCACCCGTCACAAATACAACATGACTGCATTATGAGCGATCTAATTAACGATGATGAATATGCGATAAACTTTTATTTAGACGAGATGTTGGAGGAAGTGGATGAGCAGAAGATCCTCTATTAGCGTGGGAAGAAATGGTACAAGGACTTAATATATCACTAGAGGTTATTGATCTTCACAAAAGGTGATATCAACCAAGGACTATCTAGAAGTTATGAAAACCAATCTTTGGAAGAAGAAGATAAGAAAAACTATGCATACCATCTTACATGCCGAACACAGACTATTTTCCACATAAAACAAGAATGAAAATTATATGGCATTAAAAAAAAAAAAACAAGAACGAAAATTATATGATTGTAAATTCAGGTGTTTTGTGTTGATAAAATGAAAATGTAATAAGATTTAGTAAAATATTTGTGTATAATTTTAAATGTTTGATGTAATAAACCACTGGACATATAATCTATATAATTTTGAAACTAGATAACACTTTAGAAATGTATGTATTTTAATGTATTATTTTTTTTACTAATAAAAAAAAAGTATATATTTAATAAACTTGTTTTTATTTGTTTTCGAAAGAGAATGTTTTCAGTCTTGTTTTATTCGTTTACAATACATATTTGTTATAGTTTTAAAAAATACCACAATGGATAAGGTACAGAAAGAAAACATTCTCTCGGATTATTACTTTAATACAAAAAATCCTGGAAGTTATTTAGGCGCCGCAAAGTTATATAAAGTATTAAAAGAAAAATACCCCGGAATATTTAGTTTAACGTTTATTAAAAAGTGGTTGAACCATCAGGATGACTACTCCCTTCAAAAACAAGTAAAACATAAATATAAAACCCCAAGAGTACAAGTAGCCGGTCTAAATGACCAAGCTGATGTGGATCTGATGTCCATGGAAAACATTTCAAAATACAACGATGGAGTTAAATTTTTATTAATAGTTATAGATGTTTTTTCACGCTTCTTAATAGTACGACCACTTATAAACAAAAAATCAAAAACGGTATTAAATGCTATGAAGGATGTTTTTAAAGACCACAAATTTAAAAAAGTGAGAACGGACAAAGGGTCTGAATTCACAAATCGAGAATTTAGAAAGTTTTTACAAACAAACAATGTTTACTTTTACCCTGCACAGAATACACCAAAAGCTAATTATGCAGAACGAGTGATTCGTACTTTAAGAGGGATGATGTTTAGAATGATGAGACATGAGCGTAGTTACAGATATATTGATAAGCTACAAAGCTTAGTCAACAACTACAACATGTCCCCTCATAGAAGTCTAGGCGGTCTTGCTCCGAATGACATCACTACAGCAAATGAGACAGATATTTGGAGTAAGTTATACTTAAGACCGAAAAGGTTTCCTAAAACACCACCACACTTTAAATTTGAAATAGGAGACCTGATTAGAATTAGCTATATAAAACATCCCTTTCGACGTGCTTATCAACAACAATATACTTCTGAGGTATTTAAAATTAAAAGCAGATTCTTTAGATAAGGAATTCCTTTCTATAAAATTGTTGACCTTAAAAACGAACCCATTAAAGGATATGTCAACGAAAATGAAATAATTCCCGTGAATAAAACGGAAGACAGTTTGTGGTACATTGAACGTATTTTAAAGAAAAGAAACGTTAAAGGAAAACTGCAATATCTAGTCTTATGGGAGGGCTTTCCTCGATCATTCGCAGAGTGGGTTGAAGCAGATCAAGTGAAAGAAAAGTAGTATGGATCGTTATGTTTACATTACAGACAACGAAAGTAATCATTTATTTCCCGAAAACAAACCATTTCATTTCAAAGTACAGTTAAAAGTTCCATTAAAATTTGATGGTTTTTGGAAAGTTGCTTTGTGTGAAATTTCTATACGAAGAGATACAAAGGTACATAAAAAACAGTTGGATAATGTGTTACATGTATTTATTTCATCAACCATATGCAAGGAAAGCATTATTAATGGCAGTGAACATTCGCTTTTAAGACGTGTGGATAGTAGTGTCACAAATAAATGGGAGCATATCTTTGATGCACCGTTTTATATTCCCGTAAAAAAGTGTGAATTACAAGACTTTGAATTTGTTATAAGAACTAGCAACGGTGAGTTGGCTTCATTTATAACTTCACCGGTATATTTAACACTTCACTTTAAACGGTATCCGTTTTACTCTAGCTATGAGTCGATCTAACTTGTACGTACCAGATCCACAAAAATGGATTGATTTATTTAAAAATCATAAACCACAAGTAGGTAAAGGACTTACAACAAATAAAGATGCCGCAACGGATTCAAGTGTCAACACCCTGCCAATCAAAGCAGTTGCTCCAGCAGAACAAACTGTAGACCAGGCCAAAAGCGAGCTAAAAAGAGATGATATAAATACGTCAGAAATTTTATCATTGCTTCATAAACTCACTAGACAGAAAGGGAGACGGACCACTAAAAGCAAAACGAAAACAGAAAAACCAAACGAGATAAAAACTGTGAAAAAAGGTACCAAAACAAGACAAACGCGTGGAAAAGGGAAAAATAAAAAAGGGAAAAACGTAAATAAAAAGGATAAAAATAACGTTTTAATTCAAAAGTTTTTTGCTAAGTAAAAAACATGTCATACTTTACAAATGATGGATTTACGGAAGGTGTACCTGAACATTTATTGTTATTTGATTTACAAGCAACACAGGCAGCTGTGAATGATGTGTATTTTCAAGAAATGTGACCTTTATCTCAAATATCAGATGATACCCCAATTGAGTTTCAAATAAGTGGACAAAATTCAATGGACTATCTTGACTTAAAAGGAACACAAATACACGTGAAATTAAAAGTCACGAACCCTAATGGTTCAAACATTACCAGCAAAAAAGTAGGACCTGTGAATATATTTTTACAGGCGTTATTTTCAACTATAGAAGTGACACTGCAAAACAAAGCTATTATCACATGTAACTATAATCCATACAATGCTATGATACGAAGTTTATTGTACTATGGATCAGAGGCTTCTAAATCACAGTTGTCATCACAGCTCTTTATGAAAGACGATAATGATCATCCCGAAGACCCAGATGCTTCTGTTGGTAATAACGGACTTTTTATACGACAAACGTTTATAGATGGATCCAAAACGCTTGATCTTCAAGGTCCGATATATCACAGCTTGTTTACAATTGAGAGATATTTATTAAATCAAGTGGACGTTAAACTGAAGTTATATCGTAGCAGTCCAGCGTTCTGTCTGTGTTCTTGTGATTCATCACCTGATTACAAAATAGAAATTTTGGATATATGCTTACTTGCTAAAAAAGTCAAGGTGAATCCCGTTGTCATTATCGCCCACTCAGAGATGTTGAAGAACACCACAGCCAAATATCCATTTAATCGTACTGAGTGCAGATCGCAGAGTATACCCTCTGGAAATACAGTATACACATGGGATAATATATTTCAAGGTCAGAAACCAAACAGAGTGATAGTTGCTTTTGTAAAACCAAAAGCTTTATCGGGAGACTATAAATCAAATCCATTTCATTTTTTAAACTGTAACATTCAAAGCATATGCTTATACGCTGATGGAGTTCCAGTAGGAGGAAATCCGTTAAAACTGAACTTTAGTAAAGCAGAAGGACAGACTTTTATAAAAGCTTACACAAATTTGTTCGTAACAAATGGTATGTGGAATAAAAATGATGGACTGAATATTAACAGAGAAGACTTTGCAAATACTTCTACGCTTTTTGCGTTTCAATTGGAACCATCCTTTTCAGACGATAACTTTTTGACTCTGGTGAGAACTGGACATGTTCGATTAGATGTTCAATTTAAACAAGCTATAACAGAAACTATCAGTTGCATAGTGTACAGTGAATCAGCAGGGTTTTTTCAAATCAATAAGGAAAGAGACATTATTACAGAATGAATACATCAGAACTGCAGTGTTGTATAAGTTGCTCCCCTATTTTACAAAAATATGTACTAGGTGTGTTCGCGGCTGATAAATTGCCATCAAAACTCACTTTTCCGTGTGGATTTATTGCAAATACACAGCCTTTTGATCAAAGTGGAAGCCACTGGTGTGCATTTTTTTCTCTAATGTAAACACGATGGAATACTTTGATAGTTATGGCAAATCAATTGATTATTATAATAAATTCTTTTCAAAATACCTGTCATTTTTTCCAAAAATCCTAAGAAATAACAAACAGCTTCAAAGTTTTAACAGTGACGTTTGTGGAATGTATTGTTTGTTTTTTTTGCTACATAGACTGAATGGTGTTGGTTTTTATGATATTGTAAATATGTTCTTGAATAATACAAAATGTAATGATGAATTTGTATACAAATACATTACGTCGGTATTTTCAGATTGTACAGAAAATCGTTGTGTATATAATCAAACGTGTAAACCTTTATTAAAGCGTGATTAAACATATATTGAACTTATTTTTACTTCGAGTTTATTTTATAAAATTGTGTTGAAACTAAAGCATCATGACGGAATGTGTAATTAAATTTGAATGTCCTGCTACATGTATTGTTGCTGGAGCAAGTGGAAGTGGTAAAACTTCATTTATTTTCAAAGTTTTGAAAAATGCACAATTCTTGTTTAAGAAAATTCCGAGGAAGATTATTTATTGCTATTCCACCTACCAGCCTCTTTATGATGAAATGAAAGCTAGTATAGAACATATAGAGTTTTTTGAAGGATTACCATCAAAGGGAGATATGGATTTATGGTCTTTAGAATCGGAATTTAAAATTTTACTCTTGGACGATCTAGCTCAAAATACGTCCGAAGATATTATGAACATGTTTACCATTTACAGTCATCACCATAACTACTCAGTTTTCTTTCTAGTTCAGAATTTATTCTCTGGCGGGAAATATTTTCGTACCATTTCTTTAAACAGCCATTACTTCGTTTTGTTTAGCAATCAAAGGGATCAACTACAAATTCAAACTTTAGCGAGGCAAATGTTTCCTGGAGAAACTAAATATTTCATGGATGCTTACAAAAAGGCTACAGGAAAAAAGTACGGCTACCTACTAATTGAATTTAGTCCTCACTCCAACCCTCTATATAAACTTAGAACGCACATATTTCCGAATCAGTTGATGATAATCTTCAGACCTGAAAAAGAAAAATATGAGTGAACGTATGAAAAAAGAACGGTATTTCTTAAAATTCTTACTAAACACGGACAAAAAACAACAAAAACTTTTGATTCAACACATTACTAAAAGTCAGATGGATGTAATAATTGAAATCATTTACAATGCTTTAGTAGGAAATTTAGTCATTTCTACAGACAACAAAAAAGCTTTGAAACGATATAGAACAACCATAAATAAGCTAGAATCAAAGGGGTTATCTAGGAAAGAAAGAAAGGAACTGCTTAAAAAATATCTAAAACAAGTTATTTTGTTAATTAAACCGTGTGAAACATGGCTCAAGAATTAGTGCTGATTCCAAAATCAAAATATGAACATCTACTTTTAAAATCTGAAAAAGGGAAAAACGATTCTATACATGACAATGAAGGACAAAAAGGAGGGGAAATATCTTCATCCGGAATAAACAATAACCAAATTGAAGTACCAGTCAATAAAGAGGAAATTCCAACGGAAACTACGAAAAATAAAAAGCTTTATGTTAAACGATCATACACAAATATAGCAAAAACAATGCCTATTGTACAGAAAAAACAAAAGAAACGGAACTGGATTGATTACAATATATAATTTCAAAAAATTGCGGCGTACATTTTTAAATTTTTAGCGCAATTTATGTACTACTAAAGGAGGTTTTAAGTCATTTTTCAGTCATTTTTCAATCAGTTTGATTTTAACTCGCAAACATGTCGGATGAAAACTTTATTGATTCACTTCTAGCGGAATATCCTGACAATTGTATGGAATTACAAGAAGAAGTTAAATCTTTAAAACGAAAATTAAATGTTGAAGGAAATGATCAAGAAAAAAAGTTAAAAACAGAAAATAGATTTCATTGTGATTTTTGTTTTAAAAACTTTACTTTTAAAAAAAACTTAACTCGACATGTGCTATCACACAATAGTTATTTCCAATGTTCACTATGTGATAGAAAATTTAGAAGAAAAGATGTGCTACAAAAACACATAAAAAGAGTACATCAACAGGAAGGAGGCAGGGATGCAACACCACTACATAAAGTATTACCTACTTCTCCAAATGTTTTTCCATATGCATCATCTTCCACCACTACAGGAATTGTGCCACAAGAGCATAACTATACTCGACCAACTGTCTCCGAGCAAAGCATAGACAGATCCACACCTCCATCTACAACATCATCCTCTGAAGATTCTATAAAACATAATGACCATAATTATACCAACAATACTTCAAGAACTGCATTGAATCGATCTATTGAAGATCAAACTATTGAACCAAATCGTCATGAGCAGTATGATATGCTAACATTTTTTGCCAATGTTCAGACACAGGTTCAAGACTTTCTTTCGAGGAGATTAGAAACTAATGCCATCAAATGGTACTTATCGCTTCAAGTGGAATTGATGAAAGATACACCCGATGGTCAACAAACAACTTTGCCACATTTTCGAAGCAGGACCTATACTTCCTTAAATTTAATAACATTTGATGAACATGATCTAAACGAAAGTTTTCAGAAAATGTTCCAGAGCTTTGAAAAGTACATTCGAGAATCGTCTGGATGGATGCTCAAAAAAGTTGTCAGCTTAACTGTACACACTGTGATTCATTCGCCCATTTCAGGATCTAGTTATATAGAATTACCTAAAGAACTAAGACGATTACAAAGCCTCTTGAATATTAGAAATTTAGATTTTAAATGCTTTCTCTGGTGTTGTCTCGCTTCCATACACCCTTTGGATTCACCTCTGGTAAGTGATTATCAAATTTATGAACAAGAATTAGACATGAAAGGTATCAATTATCCAGTTTCAATAAATCAAATCAATACATTTGAAAAACAGAATCCATCTGTATCTGTCAACGTGTTTACATACGAAGATCAGGACATTTTACCGTCACGTATTACAAAACACCATGATAGACTTCACCACGTTAATTTATTGCTTTTACAGACAGAAAACAACTCTCATTACGTTCTTATTAAAAATTTTAACAACTTTTTAGATAGCAAACGAAACAGCAAGCGCGGCTACTATTATTGTCATTACTGTCTACATGGTTTTATCAGAGAGTCTCTCCTCGAAGAACATATTTCCTATTGTCAAATTCATGGTGAGCAAAAAATAAAATTACCTTCAAACAACGATTCTTTCCTTGAATTTAAAGATTATGAAAAAACATTACGCGTTCCATATGCGATTTACGCTGATTTTGAGACATTAAATAAACCCCTAGATGAAAGCCCTCAAGGTTCTACATCAAAAACTCAGTTATTAGAACCATGCTCTTTTGGTTATAAAGTTATCTGTACAGACCCAAATTTTAGCAAAGAAACTGTGGTGTATAGAGGTCCAGACGCCTCTCAAAAATTGTTAGAATGTCTTCTTTGGGAAAGCGAAGAAATACAACAACGCCTCAAAAACATAAAGCCATTAGATTTATCAGTAAGAGAAGAAAACTGTTTTAAAACAGCTGAAAGATGTTGCTTATGTCATAAGTACTTTATTAGCAAAGACAAAAAGGTGAGACATCACGATCATACCACCGGAAAATACATTGGAGCAGCTCACACGAACTGTAACTTACAGTGTAAACAAGTCAATTTTGTTCCAGTCATTTTTCATAACTTGAAAAATTTCGATGGTCATTTGCTGTGTCAAAGCATAGGTACATTTAAAGATTACAAAATTAATTGCTTTCCACAAACCATAGAAAAATATATCAGTTTCAGTATTGGAAAATTAAGGTTTATTGATTCATTTGCCTTTTTACCCTCTTCATTGGAAACGCTAGTTGAGAATTTAGTGCAAGATGGATTGTCCGCTTTTAAATATTTTCAAAGTGAAGTTAGAAATCATACAAACCTCTTATTGAGAAAGGGTGTTTACCCCTATGAATACATGGATACATGGGAAAAATGTGATGAAACTGCTCTACCTTCTAAAAAAGAATTTTACTCTTCCCTAACAAATGAAACTATCTCGCAACAACAGTATGAACATGCTCAAAATGTCTTCAAAACATGCAGCTTAAAAACACTCGGGGAATACCACGATCTCTACTTGAAAACCGATGTATTATTGTTAGCTGACGTTTTTGAGAACTTTAGAGACATGTCTCAAAGATGTTATGACCTTGATCCGTGTCATTTTTATACCAGTCCCGGTCTTACTTGGCAAGCAATGCTTAAAATGACCGGTGTGACTTTAGAACTCATGACAGATATAGATCAGATTCTGTTTATTGAGAAGGGTATTCGAGGTGGTATTAGTCAAATTTCTAACAGATACAAGAAAGCAAACAATCCCTATTTAGATGAATATGATCCTACAAAAGAAAACTCTTTTGTGGTTTATTATGATATTAATAATTTATATGGATTATCATTATCAGACAAATTGCCCGTAGGTTTCTTTACGTTTTTAAACATAGATGAAACAGAACAATTTGATATTCATTCAATACCAGAGGATGGATTAAAGGGATACATTTTGGAGGTAGACTTGGAATATTCAGAGAATTTACACGATCATCACAATGATTATCCTCTAGCTCCAGAAAGAAACTTTATACCTAATGAAATGTTATCACCTTATGCACAACGAGTGTTGAAAAAATTGCATAAGAGTGAAACCCTCCCATTTAGAGCGAAAGTTGAAAAATTACTCACCACTCTTGAAGACAAGGAAAATTATGTGCTACACTACAAGAGTCTACAACTCTATCTTCATCTTGGAATGAAGCTGAAAAAGATACACCGAGTTCTTGAATTCCACCAAGAGGCTTTCATGAAACCATATATCGACTTCAACACGAACATGAGGCAACAGGCAAAGACAACCTTTGAAAAGAACTTCTACAAATTGCTTAATAACTCAGTATTCGGTTGGTATATATTTGTTACATTAACGTTTTATTTTAAACAATAAATATATTGATTAAAGTTATAACAATAAATAATTTAAAATGTTATAAAAATTATTTTAATATCGTATCTAATTTTATAATTGTAAAAATATGCTTACCATGTGTCAGTTTCAACCGCTACTAATTGTTATATTTATTTTTATTTTCAGGAAAGACCATGGAAAATCTTCGAAAGCATAGGTCTGTGGAACTGGTTCATACAGAGACACGCTTAAAAAAGGTTTCAGCCAAACCAACATACAAAACACATAGGATTTTCTCCGAAGATCTGGTGGTAGTAGAGCTCAACAGGATGAAAGTGACATTAAACAAACCTATCTATATTGGAATGACTGTTTTGGATTTATCGAAAAGAACCATGTATGATTTCTATTATAATCATTTAAAAAACTTGTACGGTGATAAAGTGCAATTACAAATGACTGACACTGATTCTTTTCTATTTCATTGTGAAACTGAAGATTTGTTTCAAGACATGCAATCATTTCCAGATTTGTTTGATACCTCTGATTTCCCCAAAGACCACTTTTTACAGTCTGATGTTAATAAAAAGGTCATGGGAAAAATGAAGAGTGAGACCAATGAAAAATGTATCTCCGAATATTGTGGTTTAAGATAAAAAATGTACGCTTTTAGCTGTGACGGTCAGGAAGACAAACGTGCAAAAGGTATTTCCAAAGTTGTTGTGAAAAAAGAGTTACGACTTCAAAATTATAAAGACGTATTATTTAATGATTCCCAATTAGTTTCACGAATGAATTCATTTCGAAGTCATAACCATGAAATATATGTGGAAAAAATTAGCAAAATTGGACTTTCATGTTTTGATGATAAGCGCTATCTTTTAGATGATGGTATTACATCACTAGCGTATGGACATTATAAAATAAAAAATTAAAAAATATTTTAATACAGCAATCATATTTTTATTCTATCAGCTATTACAGAGCACACACAATTTCACAGCACACAAAATTCAAAGACACTTAATTCATTGAGGAAGTGTTATCTGAAAATAAAAAAAATGTTTATATATCAACCCTTGCACTCGTGACTGACATTAATTTATATAGCATCATTGCATTTATGTTTTTAATATATATAAATAATATTCGTTTCAAACTAGAATGTGGATTAACACTATTTCAGAATCAACTAAGTCTATACATTATATCTGCTTTAATATGATTGGTGTGTATTTAAAATTGAACTTTTATATAATATTTCTTGATTGTTAATGTTGATTAAAAGTTGTTTATCATTTTGAGGGTTATATGTTAAGAAAATGCAATCTTACTGGAACTGCATAAAACAGCTCCTCGTTCCCATAGAGTAGTTCTCCTTCAGCTCCCACATTTTGCTCGTATACAGTCACGTAAAATATTTTAAATGTGAAAATAAAAGGTATAAATTGACTAAACAGCTAGTCATTATTGAAGATAAATAGTAAATATTTTATCAATAAAGTTACTTACATATGGGGGTGATTTTTGCTGCTGCTGCTGTTGTTGCTGCTGCTGCTGCTGTTGGTGCTGCTGCTGCTGCTGCTGCTGTTGTTGCTGCTGCTGCTGTTGGTGCTGCTGCTGCTGCTCCAGCTGCTGCTGTTGCTGCTGTTGGTGCTGCTGCTGCTGATGCTGATACTGTTGATTTGGTACTATTTGATATTGTTGAGAGGAAGTTTGTTGTTGCCAATGTCGGGGTGGTGTTGGTGGTGATGATGGTGATGATGATGTCTAAAACATGCAATTACAATTTATAGAATAACATTACATGTATATGACTTGATATATATCTTACTAAAAAATGCTAGCACTTATACTTAGATACATACATCTTAAGTATATACCTTTCAAAGAGTAAATGCTATTTATCTATAACCAATATTAGGAGGTATAAAACATATTTAAGTGGAACCAAACCTTTGTGTTATTAAATATACACACCTTTTCTGAAGCGCTCCTGATTATACCGTCATAGTATTCCACTTTTTTCAAGAGTTTTATTAACTCCTGCACCTCACTGATATTTAAAGACACACGCTTTGATTTTGAAAAATCAAATTTCCCCATGAAAAAACAATTCTTAAAGTCGCTTAGATGCACGTATGTGCTGCCATTAAATGGTGTTATCGAAAGCTCTTTATTTTTCCCAAATTTAGCTGTGGCTTTTGCCACATTACCGTCATAACTTCGTTTTTCTACGAATGACATTTTCACAGCTTCTTTAAAATAGTAAAAACTAAACTCTTAAACAGAGAAAACTAAAATGATGTAAAGATACCATGCATCTCAATACCACCACTTGTTGTTCATTACTTTTTTCTATTGGTCAGTTTTTTTTCGAACTACCTACAGCAGTTGTTAAGTCTGGTTTGAAACAAGATTGAAATTGATAAAAATTGTATTTTTCCAGATGGTACAGATGATTGGGCAGTAATTGGGATCATATTCATCATACTCATTCGAGTGTTTCAAGATACAGTCATTCATTTAAGTATTATCATAAATGACGTTTTCATTGAAAAAAAGATATTACTTCATGATTATCTTATAAGAAAAATCATGTCATGGTCAAATAAACAGGGAAGAAACTTTAGAAGATATCCGCTTAGAAATAGACGACGTCCTCAAAGGCTACAATACAATTAGGAAATCCAAGTGGAGTGTTGTTTAATATATGATACATTATCTATTAGCTAAAAAAGATGGGTAGTAAAAGTTAGTTGATTAGAAATAGACTCATAAAAGTGTTACTGTTTTTATTTTTAATAGTCTATTTAGTAAGTCGTTTGCTCAATCATGTATATTTTGTGATTTCTGTTCAAGGGGTGATAACCATATGTTTTACAATGATTTTTTGTTTGTTTGTTTGTTATATAGTTCTTTTCATTCATGTATACTTCTCTTGTATAACATTTTTTAATTATATCTCCTTGAAAGCATTTTATTCGTGAATATTTTTAATAATTATATTTCTTGCAGTGTTAAGATGATTATCATATAAAACTCTTCTACCTTAGAATGAAAACAATCTGAGGTAAATTTCATTTTTGTGTCATATCATATATGTTGTCCATTTATTAATACATTAAAGTTCTACCTCAATTTTTATTACTAGATCTATATTAAAGTGTTAAAATACTGAAAATCTTATTTACATTTTCAAAGTAGTATAAATTAACTATAAACAGATTAACTCATTTTTAGATTACAACAGTACAAACTTATGTCTTTAGACAAGTTTGTTTAAATATTTTCAAAAGAGTTCTCTACAGTTATGAGTCAGTGAAATATTTTTAATTTTCCTTTCCTCTGTAATCATAAAACTCAGTGTCACAATTTTATTTGTTTAAGTATTACAGATAAAACAGAATTAGATGTAATTGTCATATAATGTAAGTAAATGTTTAGTGGTACATATTTTAGTTGTAGATGTTTGTTATATTTTTGTTATTTTTAAATGTTCTATGCTTTATAGTTCTAGCTCAATTAAAATGCTCAATCATATATATTTTGTGATTCCTGTTGATTCTTTTTACAGTTTATATAGTTGAAAAAATGTGATATAGAGTTTATATAGTTAAATAAAAGTTGTTTTATGTTAATTTTTTATTGTTTGTTTTATTTGTATGATTTTTCTTTCTGAGCGTTAAATTTGTGATCAGTCAATGACCGTTTGAAAGGTTTGATAAAGTTGTGAATCAGTTAAGAAATCTTAAATGTTATCAAAACATAAAAAACCTCCTTTTAGGTATTGTTTATTGTAATAAAGTGGAACTTGCCTTCTGTGTTTATATCTCCAGTTTGATGAAAATCATTTTATTTCAAAAAAACAAAACAAAACACTTTAAATGGTTATGATTCTTTCACTTTATCATCAATCTTAAAGCCAGCATGCAGCAAAAGGGAAAGCAAAACTTCTGTGTGTCTCATATTTTATCTTAAACTTTATTCCAACTAGCTGTAAAGAAAAATGAAACACATTGCCAGCGTTTGGATAACATTTTACTTCACATACTATAGGATTGAATAAAGGATCACTGACTGTATAAACATAATTTCATGCTTTAAAATTTATAACAAAGCATGAAGTGGTCAACAGTGGATATGCGGAGATAAGAAAAATAATAACGCATTGTCCGTTCAATCAAGTTACTGGTGGTATCCTTCAAACTCGAACATAACTGGTACTTGTCAAAATAAATCAGTAAATGTACTCTGTCTTCTTTGTACTCGTTAATGAAGTTTAGACATTCCGTCTGTAATTTCACAAATTTGACAAGAAAAATAGTTTGCAGTAAAGTTTGCACCTTGCACTCTTCTACACTGGTGAAGTATTTATAAAATCACAGTTTTATTTCGATTTCTCTTAATAGTTAGAAAATGTTTATCGTCAATGTACAATAAACCTGTTTCGATAATGGACTCCAATGGACTGTTTTAAAACCACAATCTGTTAAATATGTTATTGACTCTTTTGTAAAGTCTATCTGTGCTTGAGCCATGCTTTTAATCAGTTTGATTGGGTTATAGTAAATTGTATGTCCTTCAGTTAGGTCCTTCTTGCAAACTATACAATCCTTCGACAACTTTAAAATAGTATTGTTAAAGAGTAAAATTAACTCTCAAGTTATAATGAGTATTAAATCACATTTAACAATGTAACCAGATGGATATCTGATACTTTAAGAGGACATTGACCTCTCATTCAATTCATGATCTTTACACTGATAAACATTTTAACAACGTCAACTATCACTCTCAAAGTATGGATACTTGATAGTCAACAAAAAAGGCGCAGTGGTTTATAATCGATACCATTGTTTCCCGCTAAATGTTGGTCGCTGCGAGTTAAATTTAAAAATCTCAAAATTTAAAAACTAGGCGCTAAAAATAGAAGCGCCAAAATGACGCGGGGGTCCACGCAAATCCGACGTCTCTATATAAACTATGTAGGCTCCACCCAAGCTCCACCAAGCTCCACCATACAAGATGGCCGTCGTCTATATAAACTATATAGGCTCCACCATCCAAGATGGCCGCGAAACCCCCCTTTTTACACTACTGGTAAGCTAGTGCGTAGCGATGCGCCGGTTTATATTACGTCCATAAAAATCACTTCTGAACAGTAGTGTTTCACAGAAACATTTTCAAGTAAATTATTGGTAGAAGAAAATCGATTGTTGATTTTATTTGTAATTGTAAATATATAATACGAAAAAAGCAAGAAAGCATACTGACTTAATGTAACATATCACCATGAAATAGCTGTATGGGAGAAAACTTCAACATTTCAGTGCAATATTTTCATACGAGTTAGTTTAAACAATATTTATTCTCTAAGTTGTACATTGTACAAAATGTAACAGAGAAATTTACTGAAAACTTAAACCGTTGTTGGATTGAAGTATAAACAAAAGTAGAAACTTTCATATTTCAGTGCACAAAATGTGGTTATTACTTTTTGTTTTGGAGAAACCTTTTGCATCATGTTCGAGTATGGCATACACAGGATTATTATTCCAACACATGCGTATGTGTTAAGAAATATTTCAGGAAAGAAGAACATTTTTGAGTCATCTTAAACATAATCTAGGGACAAAACTGATGTAGAGCGGAGGACTTTAGAAGTTATAAAAATATAAGCATTATAAATAAGTATAATATTACAATACTTTGAGTTGATCGACATCTCAGTTACCAATTGGTATTGGAAGAGTTAAGACATAATTTTAAAAGGCGATGGATATATTTAGAAAACCCGTTAAATCAAGGAAGGATACCTCTAAGAGGAACCGATCTCGTGACAGAAAAGATCCTTGGTCCGAAATGTATATACGCATGGTCATACCGTCGGCACAGACGACAGCTATAGCAAAGAGCATGTTGGAACGTCAGTCACCTGGGACTTTGTCTGAACTTGAGCGAACGAAAACGGTGCGAAAAACGCCCAGCGAAAAAACTCTGGAGGGACACAAGGAAGGAAAGGCACTAAAAAGCCCAAAAAGGAGGTGGAAAATACACCTATAAATTCTGATACTATCACTACTATTGGACCAATACTTAAGTGACTACACAACTGACTCCTCCTCATTCATAGAGAAATCGTCGACAGCGATGATTCAGTGTGATATTTGTTTGAAAAGTTTTGGAAGACAGGATAATATGTTACGTCATAAAAAGAGTGCACATTCGAATGAGGATTCTGAGGACGATTCTGTGTCGGAAATTTCTGAACGTAAGGACATTTTTGGGTGTAACGATGACGTTGAAATGTCTGGAAGTGATGAATCAGACGATGGCTCCAACCGTGCTTTGGATGTTGATCCTTGGCATGATATTATAGTCGAGGTGTTTAAAAGCTATGAAACTCAGTTCCAAAATGCAGTCAAGGAATTCATGGAAGAAGAGGATGGCATCAGTGAAAGTGAAGCCAGGGAAACTGTTTTTAATAACATGAGAAGCACCTATCGAAGGGCTATGATGAATGTCTTTGGTAGAAAACTACTGTGGTTCAATAGTATGAAGGAAGACCCAACGTATAGAAGCATAAAGGATACAGTCAGTCATCTTATTACCATTGAAAGCTATGAAAAGGAAGAAGCCCTGAAATACGCCATACAGAAAAGACAGTTTCTGTTTGATAAAATCCTTGACAAGTACAACCCGCCAGACGTTTCCGAAGACAGGAAGACGATATAGACGAAGGTGAATCATCATAACTATCTCACAAAAGCTTCTGCAGTGATATGTGTGTGAAAACCTACACGATGAAATATTTTAAGTGTTTAACTATTTAATATACGAGAAGCAACGTAACGAACATCTCCTGATTAAAGACTTATCATTCGGACAATACTTATCCTTTAATAAAACAGTAATGTAAGAATAGTAATAAATGTAGTTGTACGAGTACAATAAACATGGCACTCTTAAAACAGAAGAATTTATGTTTTTCTTATCTTATTTTTCTATCATTACAGGGAACTTGTTCAAACCAATCTTTATCATTTACACATATTGTAACTAATCAAGTCACCAGGCTTCATAAAAGGCATAAGTTGAAATGCTAAATAATGCGACCTTACATTATATAGCTCAAAATCATAAAATACCGTAGCTTACACATTATAAATTCTTTAACATAAGCTAGGAAGCAAAACTTCTGTTTCTCAAATACAATATCGATGTTGCATTACATTTTACACTTATTGCACTATAAAATAATTATTTAGGTGTTCATCACTGTGTATTTGTAAAAACGTTGTTCTAAGGATATGCTAAAAGTTTTAAAGCAAATCTAAATAAATAAATATCACATTTGTTATAAATACTGTAAAAGCAAAACAGAATATCAATCTGCTATAAAAACTATTGTATGTATGTATATTAACATATTAGCTAACCTTCTGTGTAATAGAGCAGATAGAAGTGGTTCAGTGACTGTTATAAATGATAATTGGCGCGTGATTTGAATTCGATATTTATTAAGTTTATGTTTAACGAACAGACGTATTTGCATTTTGCAACTGATTTTCTAACGTATTTAAGTGTTCCTCAATATCTTTCCTCATAATTATTACGATAGTTGTCTTTAGTCTTTAAACTATTTTCCATTTGTTGTGTTAAACGAATAACGTAGTGCAAAATAAAGCATTCAAACCTAGAACTCTAACGCAAGATGACAACTGATTATCTGATCAATTGTAAATTTATTGTAGTGGATGTAATGAGACATGTAAGGTGGGTGTCATTTAAACCATAAAGTCAGTCACGGTGTGCTTCACGTCCCTATGTATATCTACTTTAAGCACCAATGCACTTTACGACCCGTTACGTTTAACGACTTGGACTGTTTTACGTCCCAATGTACTTTTAAGAATTTGGTGCGTTTTACCACCCGTGCAGTATTTTGCACTCTGCTTTCCCTACTACTCCTATATAGCAGGCAAAACTTTAACCAAATTTTCAAAGTCAAACAAGGGCCATAATTTGTACTAAATTTATACAAGAGTTATCTGACTTGACTGTGTGACACCCCTAAAGACATCAATGAATGTTCAAGTCAATACCATAAGTGGTTACTGAGATATGTGCATGATAGTACCTAGCAGGCAAAACTTTAACCAAATTTTCAAGGTCAAACAAGGGCCATAATTTGTACTAAATTTATACAAGAGTAATCTGACTTGATTGTGTGACACTCCTAAAGACATGAACGTAAGTGGTTACTGAGATATGTGCATGATAGTAATTAGCAGGCAAAACTTTAACCAAAGCGGCAATGCCAACGCCATCGCGGACCTCGACGCACAAGTGACTGTAATAGCTCTCCGAATAGTCAAGCTAAAAATTGACTCTGGGGTCATGATTAGAACAATCTTGGTACAGGTCCACTAGACATGCTATACATATGTACATGCAAAATACTTAAAACTCTTTGGAGAATTCTTTATTTTGCAATAACAACCATTTAATGGATTCTTTGAACAATTTGATACATGCAACAAACATTCCTGCCAAGTTTCATCAACATTAGCCTAGTGTATTTAGAAAAGATGTCATTTGAAGAAAATGTTAGCGACGGACAGACGCCGGACATCTTACCATCCTAAAGGCTCACCATGTGCACTTCATGCTCAGGTGAGCTGAAATATAAAATATCATAAAATAATAATAGGAAAAGTGAAAATAAAAAGTGCGGGGATCTTATTTACAGGACTAAGAGGTAAATAGCGGAAAGAGTTTTCCATTTTCAGATTTCAGGCCCCTGTGACTTTTGACCATTATGATCCGGGTACCCGTAACCCAAATTGTAATATGCACAACTCCTGACTTCATACTGATAATGCTTCTTGAAAGTTTGATAAAAATCTGACAAGGTGTTTGGGAGATGAAGAGCGGACATGTTTTCCCAATTTCAGGCCCCTGTGACCTTGACCTTTAACTTTATGCCCCAAATTATAATATGCACAACTACACTCCATACTGATGCTTCCTTAAAAGTTTGATGAAAATCCATCAAAACAAATAGTGGAAAGATTTTGGAGGTGAAAAACAGAAAAAACTTTCAAGTTTCAGATCCCTATGACCTTGGCCCTTTGATTGGATCACCTTTAATTAATTGTAATATGTACAACTAGTCTTTATACCGATGCTTCCCTGCAAATTTGTTGAAAATCCAACATGAATTCATATTTTACATGTCTCCCCTTCCTTGCCGTTCGAAAACATTTTTTGACAACTGATTTAGGACAAGTGGCATTGAATATTTTATTGAAATAGATTCTTCTCTTTCTTTAAATATTGACATAGACTATATATATCCGTACGTACGGACAGACGTGTAATGGAGTTATAAACATTGATACGATTGAATTGCAACATTGTTGATACCGTGCAGTGTGCACTTTTATTCCAGAATCCAGATCAAAAGCTTTTTAAAGAAATAATCTAAAGTCCATAAATAATGTGACAACTGAATCGTATACATAATAAAACGATAAAATTAAATAAAACTTAACAGCAAAATATATTCGTGTTAATTAATCCATCCTAAATCCATTCCAGAATAGTTTATCATTCACTGACTTGTTTACATTGTTATCTATTAATTATGTACACATATGCCGCGTGTATTATAATATGCCGTGTTATTAATTATATCAACACATATGCCGCGTGTATAACAATATGCCGTGTTATTCATTCAATCAACATAAATAGCACATCTGTTCATCCGAGTCGTGTGTCAATAATGTTTGTTTTTAATCGCCATCTTTGATTGTTTCAAACACGAATCTTTTGCCAAACACTCTGTCCTCACTGTCCTTGCTGACCCTAAACTGTGACGATTGTTTGATTTCTTCTTTCACTGTAACAAACTCACTTTCTGGTGTTATATTACAGCCATATATATCTACTGTAACTGTTTGTGTAAGTTGTTGTAGCACGGTAACTATTCCACGTAGTACTGAAGCTGGCATTGTCACACTGAACAAACGAACACGATCTAAATTTACCATCTCAGACGTGCACAGTTTTTTGTTACCGAGATTGATGCGCTGCAACAACACGCTTTTCACGTGTACTAACAAAGGTAATGTTTGCTGTATTGTTTCAATGGCGGCAGAAGATTTTAGATCACTGCACTCAAATGTATTTACTTTACTGTCCGCTCGAACACAATTTATAAAGCGCAACACAAGATCTGGGTTAGATAACTCCTCTAGTTGACACTTCTCAAACGACATATTAATGTTCAATTCTGACACAGGTATACGGTACAGTCTTATCTTCCTTAGCTGTGAATTTTTAGACAACTCCAAGCTGCATCCAGTACAGGAATCCCGCTCGTGATCAGAACATTCTAAAAAGGACAGCTCAATCTCGCGCATGCACTGTCTATGTGATATATAATCATACAACAATGTCAACTGTTCGTGGCTCATTTTAAACCAGCGGATATCTATGGCTTCTAAGTTCTGTAAACTTGTCACTTTCTCACACAGTAAATCAGACCCAGAACGTCTACCACACGATAAATATAAACTTTGAACTGACCTTTTCAACAGAGGTAAAATACCGCGGTCATTATATTCTCCACGGTAGTATATTTTCTCAATGTTTTCCAGGTCACTGAGTGCGAAATATTCAATAACTTCATGCGCACTGCTGTAGGGTGTGTCATGTATGTCAATATAAAGTGATCTAATATTCTGTTTATTTCTCGATGTCAGTTGCTTGAGATTTTCACGGTATTGTTCTTGTTGACAGCTGTCATCAATAAACACGTCTTGTAAACAAAAACTGACTTTCGTATCGTGCGGTAGTTCCTTACAACATAATATCCACAATTCCTGGAATTGTTTAAGAGGCTCGCTCGTACCAAGACTGCTTCTATATTCACGTGTTATTTTATCCTCATTTATAATTTTCATCAGCTCGCTTGAAATCGAAGATGACACATTCACATTGAAACCACTCAGAAATATGAGAATTTTCGACATTTCTAGAATGTCTTTGACACATGTACATTTTGATAGCACTGTTTCCGGCACTGAGGTTTGATCAGGTGTGGAGCGAATGTATAATGCTGCGAAAAATTCCTGCACTGTTTTATGTGCAAATGACACTTTTGATTTCTGTGGTAACAGTGGTCCTGGAACTTTACTTTGTGTTATAATTCCCGTTTTCAAGCAGAAAGTTAAACACTCTTTGTTAAGGCAGAGTTCGGCTACGGAACTGTCAAACACAAGCGTGTTTTCTACTTTTGTTTCCTTGAATAATGTTTGATATGCTAATTGTCCCAAGTCTTTTAGAAGTGAGTAGAATTGTGTGCAATGTGTTTGCTGGCTCAAACATTGCGGGATATCACCCCGGTGGAGATCAACTTTTGGTGATAACTCCTGATAGTTTTGCACGGTTCTTGAAAGCAAAAGTTCTATAATCTGACTGTATAAATCACATTGAGATTGTCCTAGTTCTATTATGTTGCACCACAAAAAAAGCAGGTACGTTAGAAGAAGCGGAATAGTTTCCAAATCTGATATTTGTTTTTCCTGTAAAGTTCTTGTAAACCCTTTTACATCCTGTTGTACTTCATATTCATTTTTGTCAGCGCACAAATGAGAAATCACTGATTTTTTAAGTGCGTTTGCCGATTTCTGGTTGAGTCCCATAAGTTCAAGTTTCTGGTCAATTTGACTTGAATGCAGACCACTCACGCTCAGTTTCCATGGTCTAGTAGTTGTCAAGACTGCAGTTTGTTCCCAAGCTTTCCGGTGTGGAATAGAACTCTTTTTTTGCTTACAGGAATTAGATGGGTGGCACCATTCGTCAAGACCATCTAATATTACTAGACATCTTTCCTTAAACAGGATATTTTCCAGATGTTTACGTGTATACAGGGGCGGAAGTTGTGACATAACTTGTGTCCATATAAGGTCAACAATGTCACATTCATTTGAACTATCACGTAAAAACAGCAAAAACACGAAACGAAATTCATGCATAGCTTGGATTTCTTCCTGTGAGAAAAACTGTCCTTCCTCTGTGTGCGGCTCTTTGGCGTGACACCATGTTAAAGCAAGTCGCTTGCTAAACGCAGTCTTTCCAAGTCCAGCATCTGCTGTCAAATATATTTTACGGCAGCTTTTGTTTACTTTATAGAATACATTCCCAAATGGTGTAACTGGTGTTTTTACTTCTTTCACACCAGCTTCTGTCCTCTGTACGTTTACAGACAAAATTTCAGGCATCACATACAATTCAAGAACGGGTGTCTCTTCTTCTATTAAAGGCGACACTGAAATTGTACCATGCTGGTCTCGGTAGAAAGATATCAAATTGTCTCGAAGATCTGAAATTAAAAAAATACAAAAATTGATAAGTTTTTGATGTTATATTTGCAGTACACAAAAGTCATTACTGCTTGCGAGTTATTTCAACAATACGACACATATCAATAGTAAATATACGTTCTTTAAATGAAAAAAAGTTTAGAAAAATATCTTACCAATGAATAATAAATATAAAGATATTTGATCATTCTAATAGTCGGAAATTTACGCAGCAGAGGAACACTGTCTGACAGCTGTCAACGTGTTTATTATTCTATAATTAGCTCATTAGAACCACGAAATCAGAATGAAATAACTATTGGATAAATTGTGTCGAAAAACTGATAAATATTTTTGTCAATGTTACGCTCTATAATTATATAAGAATGTGATGCTCTTTTGCAACGTCCGTTTATAATAATATTGTAGAATCTACGCATTATTTTGCTTTAAAGCAAACATACTCTTTACTGTAAACACGGAAGGACACGTATATATTCCGTTCTGTAAAGTAATATTTTTAAAAGGATTATTGAGTTTTTTTGTAGCGTGCATTAGATCTACACAATTCTTCTATAACATTAATACTGACGGAATATAATTAAGTACCATCTTGTGTAACTTGCAACTGCGGAAGCCCAATAGTGCCACTTTGTATTTTTTTAATTTATTTTTTTCAACATAACTAAGTTAAAAATTGAAGATACTAAGTTGAATATTCAAGATACTAAGTTGAAAATTCAACTTCCTAAGTTGAGTATCAAGATACTTAGTTGAAAATTCAAGATACTTAGTTGAATATTCAAGATACTAAGTTGAAAATTCAACTTACTAAGTTTAATATTCAACTTACTAATTTGAAAATTCAAGATACTAAGTTGAAAATCAGTAAGTTGAATTTTCAACTTAGTAAGTTGAATTTTCAACTTAGTATTTTGAATTTTCAACTTAGTAAGTTGAATTTTCAACTTAGTATCTTGAATTTTCAACCTAGTAAGTTTCAACTTAGTATCTTGAACATTCAACTTAGTAAGTTGAATTGAAGTTGAATTTTAAACTTCGTAAGTTGAATTTTCAACTTAGTATCTTGAATTTTTAACTTATTAAGTTGAATTTTCAACTTAGTATCTTGAATATTGAAGTTAGTATCTTGAATTTTCAACTTAGTATCTTGAATTTTCAACTTAGTTATGTTGAAAAAATCAATTTAAAAAAAAAACAAAGTGGCACTATTGTAAATTTGAATTGTAGATCTAAATTTAACAAGAACATGATAAAAGCGTTAGCCTTTTATATAGAGAATGACAATGTGAATGAACAATTTCTGTGACATCTGTGACACAATTTAAAAACTAAAAAAAAATACATTTTTAGTAACAGTCACCTTGACCTTGACCCTAGTGACCTTGATCCCCCAATTTTTTTTTCTTAAAACAATCTAAAAACTAAAAATAAATAAAAAATCTATTTTTAGTAACAGTGACCTTGACCTTGACCCTAGTGACCTTGACCCCCAAATTTTTTTTGCCTAAAAGACTGTAGAAACTAAAAATAAATAAAATTCTATTAATAGTAACACTGACCTTGACCTTGACCCTACTGACCTTGACCCCGAAAAAATTTTTTTGGGCTGAAAACAGTCTAATTACTTAAATCAAATAAAAATCTATTTTTAGTAACAGTGACCTTGACCTTGACCCTAGTGACCGTGATCCCCCAAATTTTTTTTTTGGTTTGAAACAATCTCAAAACTAAAAATTAATAAAAATCTATTTTTAGTAACAGTGACGTTGACCTTGACCCTAGTGACCTTGACCCCGAAAAAATTTTTTTGGGCTTAAAAGACTGTAAAAACTAAAAATAAATAAAAATCTATTTATAGTAACACTGACCTTGACCCTAGTGACCTTGACCCCGAAATACTTTTTTTGCTTGAAACAATCTAAAAACTGAAAATAAATAAAAATCTATTTTTAGTAATAGTGACCTTGACCTTGACCCTAGTGACCTTGATACCCCAAATTTTTTTTTTGGTTTGAAACAATCTAAAAACTAAAAATTAATAAAAATCTATTTTTAGTAACAGTGACGTTGACCTTGACCCTAGTGACCTTGACCCCGAAAATATTTTTTTTGGCTTAAAAGACTGTAAAAACTAAAAATAAATAAAAATCTATTGATAGTAACACTGACCTTGACCCTAGTGACCTTGACCCCGAAATACTTTTTTTGCTTGAAACAATCTAAAAACTGAAAATAAATAAAAATCTATTTTTAGTAACAGTGACCTTGACCTTGACCCTTGTGACCTTGACCCTAGTGACATAAAGGTTCCTCTCCACGCAATCTACCTACACACCAAGTTTCATTACAATTGGTCACTCCTAACTCAAGTTGTTGAGCGTAAACCATTTTTCTATTTTTAGTAACAGTGCCCTTGACCTTGAACCTAGTGACCCCTAATGCAATCCCAAGCTTCCTCTCTACACAAGCTACCTCCACACTGAGTTTAATTGCAATTAGTCACTCCTAACTTGAGTTATTGAGCGGAAACCATTTTTCTATTTTTAGTTACAGTGACCTTGACCTTGACCCTAGTGACCCCAAATGCAATCCCAAGCGGCGTCTCCACACAAGCTACCTACAGACTAAGTTTCATTGTAATTGGTCACTCCTAACTTGAGTTATTGAGCGGAAACCGTTTTTCTATTTTTAGTAATAGTGACCTTGACCTTGACCCTAGTGACCCCAAATGCAATCATAAGCGGCGTCTCTACGCAAGCTACCTACACACCAAGTTTCATTGCAATTGGTCACTCTTAACTAAAGTTTTCCAACGGAAACCAATGATTGACGCCCGCCCGTCAAACCACCCGCCTGCCCGCCCGCTTGACATACGACATCGCCATTCTAATAAGTAGGTTTTTTTCCAAAAAACCTGCTTAATAAATAAGATATATTGACCATGGCAATTCCGCGTCTGGCTATTTGAAGTAAACTAATGGTTCCAGCGTACAAACAGTATAATTACTATGTGAATATATACAGAACCGAAACTTGTTAATACCATGAAATTCTCTCTAAGCTCTCCAAGGAAATTCGTATTATATAAGTTCCTGAAAATAATGCGTTGTAAAACGAGGTGATGGGCAAACTCATGCACGTACTAATTAAGAGATTTAGACATGACGTGATCTCAAAGCTTAGCTCAAAATGTGGTATTTTTTTCTAGAACAGAGGATGACACAAAATAAAACAGTTGTACATTTACTAATAAACATCACAGTGTAGGTCACACCGGTGCAGTGACGAAGCATCTTGGGGAAATGTAAAAAATTATTTCCACATGTTTTTTACAAACATACTTTGCATCAGTTGTGAACAGGACGCCGCGGAAATACTTACGTAAGACTGAAACTCTGTAATGAATTTGTACACGTATTTACACCCTTGTATGACATCTTTAATGTTGCGTCCGTTAAGCTTTTCGACCAGAAATGTGACCCAGGTCGTTTAATTTGAGTGACAGCAAATGAAATTACATACCCGCGTTTAATGAGTGCATTTTTTGCAAATCTTAATGTAGAGTGTCCTGCTTTTCTTCACATTTAAACAGAGTAATCTTTTTTACAAAAGTATTTTGTCATAGAAACTGACAACATTATCCAAAATATCAATTAAAAGAAATTACAATGTTTAGTCGAAACAACAAACAATTCATTGAATAGAACTCTGCGTTTTGAGGTTCCTCGAGCAGCGCTGCTCCAGGTTCTCAGTTAGCCGTTCCACTTAGCTACTTTTTCTCATTCGTTTAAGTTTAACGTTTCTATTTTCGTCAATTATGGGTTAATGAGCCTGATACTTCATGGTATTATCAACAGAGGGGTAGGTGTATAGTGACTGAGTTAAAAGATATTCAGTTCATGCCATTCATTTGAAAAGGCCATTTCTTTCTTGGTGTATACTTAGTGAAGTGCGCGTGACAAGTTTGTCTTAAAAAAGTATTTAAGTATAACGTTTGTCGCCAAAATGTGTTTAAACGAAGGTATTTGAGTATGAAAACACTCGTGATCGCAGTGAAGTGCAGGGTAAATATTTCCTATTTATTTTCTTGTAAAATAAATCTCTGGCCTCAACATATATCGATTTGGGTGATAATTTTGAAATATGGCCTGGGCACTTGCGGTTTCCATTCGTGAAAGTTTCAACCTGACCATATTCAACCTTCAATAACTTCAAAACTTCGAATCATTGCGGGTGAAAACAAAGAGTGAAGATTACATATAAACCTTGACTAACGGCCTATTCATATAATTTTAATAGTGTAAAGAAAAGGATTTTCCCTGGTATAAATGCGCTTGACCTCGTTAAAAGAACACGCCACTTCATAAAATTTGTTTTCATTTTTCTCACTTAAACCAAGTTTGCACTCGCCAAAATGTGTTTAAACGAAGGTATTTGAGTATGAAAACACTCGTGATCGCAGTGAAGTGCAGGTAAATATTTCCTATTTATTTTCTTGTAAAACAAATCTCTGGCCTCAACATATATCGATTTGGGTGATAATTTTGAAATATGGCCTGGGCACTTGCGGTTTCCATTCGTGAAAGTTTCAACCTGACCATATTCAACCTCAATAACTTCAAAACTTCGAATCATTGCGGGTGAAAACAAAGAGTGAAGATTACATATAAACCTTGACTAACGGCCTATTCATATAATTTTAATAGTGTAAAGAAAAGGATTTTCCCTGGTATAAATGCGCTTGACCTCGTTAAAAGAACACGCCACTTTCTAAAATTTGTTTTCATTTTTCTCACTTAAACCAAGTTTGCACTCACTATACACCTACCAACCTGACCAAGGATGTATCAGATGTTAGAATAGCATGCTTAAACAATACAGTATTTATTTGTACAAAGGCCGTTTCCAACTGAAATTGATAATTTAATCGGTTTTGCATTTCTTTACTCGTGGCAATTGCTTGTTAATGCAATGATATTCCAAGCAAAACACATTGGCGTGTTGGTATTTCCTTAATCTAAAAGTATGTGCAGGTTATCTGTTCATAGAGACAAATACAATTATAAAAAAACAAAGGAATTTCTACACCCCCTGTTTCTTAAGCTATAAATAGCTGCTTCAAGTCCCAGATGCCCTCCGAGTTCAAAGCCGTAGGATCATCACTGTGTTATTTCGCCTTTAAGTGCCAATATGACATTCAAGTCTGAAGGACCCCACATTTTGCCCGATTAACGGGGTCTCAGTGCGTTGCACATATTGCCAAGTTATTTCAAATCCTGTCAAAATTGACAATGTTAAAATGCGAAAATGTATTTTAAATGTGGATAGACGGACATACACTCAAACGCACGATGCACATAGTTCTAGTATAAACTAATGCTTTTAAGCATAATTATTTTTCTATACATGTACTCCTTGCAAAAAATAACCTACATAATACGACAGGACCATAAAAAGATTAAGAACAATGTTATATAAGATGACCATATACAGTCAAACCTGTGTTAAAGACCATCTCCGAATAGAGACAATCCTGCGAATAAAGACCAGCAGAGAGATCACCGTGTATTATTCATAAATAGTAGATATACTTGTGAATAAAGACCACCTACAAACAAAGACAGCATATGTATCTTCCTAAAAGTGGTCTTTGTTCACAGGTTTGACTGTATTGAAACGTTAAGAAAGTCAGGCAATTAACTGATAAAGTATTTTGCAGCTTTCAAATCGTATCACTACAAAAGTTTGCATGAACAACACGTACACTGTTTCAAAGCGTAAGGTTTTGATGAATGTTTGACCAAATTCTGAGTTGAAAGCTTGATGCAAGTTGTTCTATAGCATAGGCAGTATCCCTTAGAAAACAGAACTTGATATCGGAGATAATCATGTAGCGATGAGTTGACGACATAGATCGTACCCAGCAGGCTCACGATTGGGTATGGGACGGGGCCTACACATTATTTTTTCATTAGTTTAAAATCTATAAACACAAACACAGACATGACTAATAGTTATATTTTCTTGTCTTATATGTTGCGCCTATTTTTCAGAAAAGTTATAATATTTAAATTTTACAGAAAGAAACGTTTAACATAATTTACAGGTTTATGTCACCGGCAATCGCATGGTTTTAAAGATCATTCCATACTACAATGCATACGTTTGGTTCACACCAAAATATTTCATTTTTATAAATTAATCTAATAGACAGTTACTGGATAGTTCTATTTTTTTAGAAACATCTATACAATTAAGTATGTGAAGTTGGCTCGGAGATCGTATATCGATATTATATCTGTATTCCTTCGTACTGCATATCTAGATCGCACCTCGACATCAGATCTGCAATTGAAAATGCAGATCTAGATCGCACATAAACATAAGATCTGCATTCGAAAATGCATATCTAGATCGTAGATCGCTCATCGACATCAGATCTACAATTGAAAATGCAGAACTAGAACGCACATCAACATCAGATCTACATTCCAAAATGCAGATCTAGATCGCACACAAACATACAGTAAGATCTGAATTCGAAAATGCAGATCTAGATCTTAGATCGCACATCGACATCAGATCTGCAATCGAAAATGCATATCTAGATTGTAGATCAACATCAGATCTGCAATCGAAAATGCAAATCTAGATCGCACATCGACATCAGATCTGCAATCGAAAATGCAGATCTAGATCGTAGATTGACATCAGATCTGCATTCGAAAATGCAGATCTCGATCGTGGATCGACATCAGATTTGCATTCGAAAATGCAGATCTAGTTCGCACGTAAACATCAGATCTGCATTCGAAACGCATATTTAGATCGCACATCGACATCTTTTCTGCACTCGAAAATGCATATCTAGATCGCACATCGACATCAGATCTGCATTCGAAAATACAGATCTAGATCTAAGATCGACATCAGATCTGCATTCTAAAATGCAGATCTAGATCGTAGATCGACATCAGATATGCATTTCAAAATGCATATCTAGATCGCACATCGCCATCTGATCTGTAATCGAGAATGGCGGCGTGGGCTCAACACCACTGGGGTATTCTGGTTGTAAACAAATGAAGAACTTGAGAGTTGATGAGTGAAAAGTGAGGGGTTTAAAGATAGTTTTCAAATTTTGATAGGTAGCTAATAGGTTTCAGGCCATTTCAACCACGCATTAAGAACTTACTGTGAAAATTGGATAGTGATAACAAAAATGAAAATCAACTTTTTCTCAAATTTTGCCTCAAAATTGCTGTAGATGGATAGCAAATGATCTAACTAAGAAAATATATACCAACAACCCTATGCGTATTTCAAAAATAAAAGTTCTACAGAGGATTTTCAATTTTTATGGTGCCATGCTGTTCGTTTTAAATCATTCAATTTATCTATTTGGGCTGCATTTTTATGCAATAACTCCATCATTAACAATGATTTGTAAACAAAAATACAAAAATGATAGGATAAATGAAATGTTTTGATTACTTTTTCTCTGTGATTGCACTTGAGGAGTCTTGCTTGTTGAACAAGTAGTCCGGCATGTGGGCGTGGCTACAAAGTGTTATCACGTCAGTGACGTGATATCATTTTAAAATATCGGACGGGTGTTATCGGTCAGATTTAATGCTAGTCGCGTGATAAATCGTAAACTTTCGCCTGAACTGTCAATAAACAACTGCACTGTATTGTCCGTTGTTTGTAAGTGGTTATCACTAGAAATACGAGTGTTCAAATCACGTTTAAATCATCTATAAAAACAATTTTTTTATTTTCTCTATTTTTTCTATTTTTATGAAGTAAAGAATATGTCCGTAAAGTTAGCTCAACAAACGACATACGACATTCGACATTTAAAGTTTGAATGTCGTGCCGGCGCGACATACGACATTCGATATTTAAAATTTGAATATCGTGCCAGCGCAACATTCAACATGACAAATCTACAAATCTGCTAAAGTTTGAATGTCGTGCTAGCGCGACATACAATGTTCGATATTAAAAATTTGAATGTCGTGCTAGCGTGATATAAGACATTCAACATTCAAAATCTACAAAAATATTAAAGTTTAAATGTCCTGCTAGGGCTTGACTAAAATCTCAAACCCTTACCGCCAAAACTAAAAATAAAGGCGCGCAAAGAAGGCAAAGTTTTCCCGGGGCAGTTTTAACACGAAGTTAGTGTTATTTGTAAATGTTAATAGGTGATGATGATGATGATATAATCTCTTAAATTAAGCACAATTTCAAAAAATCCGTTAAAATGGTTTCCTGCGCCCATCCTACCGTATAGTTGGTAATTATATTTAGGTGTTTTTTTACCCCACCCACTAAAACAATAGGTAGGTAGACTGAAGTCGGGTTTGGCCTCTGTTTGGCTGCAAAATGTACGTGTACTAGCCCCGGTTTCGTCACAGATATAAATGAATTATCTATGGCTGAGGTTTCATATTTTACTATGGCAAATCTTTTTTGCTCAATGTGTCAGTTCAGTTGTGCAAGTTATCAGTCTTATACCAGTCATATTATGAGACTTCACAAGAATGATTCAAATTTTATTGTTATTTGTTTTGTTGATGATTGTCAATACTCTAGTTAAAGCTGGAACGCTTATAAAATGCATGTATGTAGAAAGCACAAAGATATTGATTGTAATAATGGTGATCTAGATTAAATTGTAGACAATTCTGCATAAAATTATGAACTGAGTGCTCAGAATGTAGACCAAACATTCAATGATCATAAGATTTTACTATCTTTGCAAGTTGATCACAACGTGTCCTTTAGTAGGATTCAATCGGTTATTGTGAATGCTCGGAGCTTGTATCCAACCATCTGACAGCTTATTGTGAAAAAGTGAAAAATGCTCTTTTAGAAAATGGAGTGGATACCAGTTTTTTTAAAAGACATTCCTGTCATTGAGTTTTTCAAAAACTTTCTTCAAAACACACAAATCATAAGTTGCGGTTTAGTCAGAAGTGTGCCTGTACATTTATGTGACAAGTCGTGCCACAAGAGTGGTAATATACGGTCGGTCAAAACATTTGCCTATATTTCCATTTCAGAAGAATCTAATAAAGCTGATATCAATACCAGATGTTTGATACTTGGTGGCTCAATCTCACTGTAGCAGTGATGAAATCGTTAGAGACATATGTGATGGTTCAGTTATGCAAAACTTGAACAACTGTCGGGACCAAGACGTTTTTTACCTAGAGTAATAGAGTAATACTGTACATTGATGAAATTAAGATTGTAAATCCGATTGGAAGTCATGTGAAGAAGCATTAAGTTATGATGATATATTTTTGTCTTGCAAATATTTCACCAGAATTTCGTTCAAAAATTTCTTGAAGGCGTTTGTTTATCTCACAGACATTTGTACGGTGGCACAGAGGTGACATGCACTACTCTTTTTTTAATCGCACTTCTTTTTTCTATGTCGTCAGAAAAAAAAAACAAATGCAATACTTTTGTTTTGCAATCGTTTTTTTTTTAAATTGAACTTCTCTTTTTTATGTCATTCCCACGACTTAGTAACTCGGGACCACGACATACTAAATCGTTCGTAAAATGACGTAACATCAAGAGATCACTCCATGGCATCCAAACCATCGATACAGCCAGCATTTAATAGTGTATTTCATATTATGAATATCTGTATTGACATTCTATCCTACTGTAGAACTGTAGTACCTATTTAACAAGGTCTTTTTGCGACTTTTTGTGCATTCTATCAAAAAATTATTAGGCTATGCAGGGTAGTAGAAACCTGAGCCTAAAGTGGACAAAAATAGAGGTAATTCTTTAATTAATACTTTTTTATTTAAATGTTTGTCGTCAAAGTACTTATTCGATAGTCACACATCTGTTTAATCAAACAAAATTTGCCAAAATTTGTTCCTGTTTTTAAAAATTCATATGTGGTAACGTACACAGGCAACTTCAAATGTACGTCATAACATAGTCCGTAAGTAGCATCTTCATTTCTGGGCAGTCTTCAACCGACATGAGTACACTGTATAAATCCATGGATTGCCACAAATATTGAATGCTTGATTAGACAAGTATAACCAGAGTTGTTACCAATTATTAAACAAAATTACTACACTGTATATTTGTTCACAATAAGCTTAAAAATTTTTCCAGCAAACTCAAGCGTAATCAAACAAAATATGCAGACTACAGATCTATGAGTTCCATAACGACAGATCTCTGGTTTTACACAAAATGCTAGGTGACCTTGTTTATTCTCTACAATGAACATTTCTAGTGCAGTCTCAAACATAATAATTATGTATGCCTCAAAATCAAGATGATCGAGGACAGTTACATGTACAGATACGAGTGTGTATCCAATGTTATGTGCATCTGGTTTTACACAAAATGCCGTGTTTCACTTTGTTTACACTCAAGTAAAAACTGAAGTCTTTGCTAAACTAAAGGTAAATGTGTATGGACATTTACTATTCACTCAAATGTGAAATACTGGAGTGTCACGGCCAACATGTACATTTAGGCTATTTGTCCTAATTGGATTTCAATGAAGTCATCTTCTTGGTTACCTATATTGATCAGTAACATACAGCAATTCAGAATGTTGTTGAATGTCAAACTTAATATTACTTGATACGTAGTGTACGTGTATAGGTATACCATTGAATTGTGAGTGTTAAAGTGAAGCTGCTGATTTACTGGCTGGTTTCAGATGTTACTACAATATTATTACTTATGTGAAATCATTTTTTTGAGTTAATCTCTTATACACCAATATGTGTGATATAGTACAGAAACAGTATTGTGAGTGTATTGATAATTAATCGGCAGTATGTACATTGTCATGATTGATATTGATTCCATAAGTGAAAAGCTTGTCAGCCCTGTTATAGACTGGTTTGCCATTCTAATTTGATGAAGTTTAGTTAGAGTGGTATGTGTTTCCATCACTGTGCCAGCTAGTTTATATCATCACTAAACATATTGTCAGTAATGACCATTTAAGTTCTGATTAATGTTTTAAAAATCTGCAGTTCCACATTGCTTTAACTCTTGTCTGAGTACTTTGCCTGAGCTTGTCAGTTAATTACTTTATCACATTGATTTGATTATTGTAAAGTAATTTGAAAATCAGTGCTCGGCTGTTTAAAGTATGGAACGCCACAATAACCTAGAAATGATAGATAGTGGCAACATAACTGGATGATCTTCTTCATAAAGGTAAGAATTTTTATTAACTACTTAAGTTTGGATACTTGTTTCAAATGTGGCTATTTTTAAGTTCAATCTAGACACCTTAAAACACATAGAAGAACAGGAGTACATGTATGTTAAGTGTATTGATCAATGTATTGTTTAATATTAACGGTTTATGTAGTTGAGTTTCAATTCCACATAATTTTATTTGACCAAACAACAAAAACAAACAGCCAAATAGTCCTACAATGGCAACTGAGAGCGAGCAGCTTTAAGTGTCACAGAAGTTAAACATACATGTTCATGTTATCTTCATTTCAATTTACAAAACCAGTATATGATATACTATATGAAATATTCTGTCAAAAATAAAGCCTTTATTTAACAATAA